>JAXQQM020081754.1:0-19563 GCA_034641835.2 Pinus albicaulis | reverse complement strand
TGATAACCCTCTAAGGGATTTTGAACCACCACCAACCTCTCGAGACGAGAGAGAAGCTTCATAAAAAAATACGAATTTATAATCAATTGAAAAATACATTCATGAGTACATATAAATACATGTACATATTTATTGATTAAATTGCGTGAACCATACCACGACTGGGTGAACCATGGGCAAGCTCCATGGATGGAGTAGAGACCCTTCTCTTCTTAGCTCCTAAAAAATAAAAAATGAAACTTATTAACAACTAATTTAACTCACAAAGTTAATAAAAAATCAATTCCATATCTACACACATGTATGGATATTTAATATTATATTTAAATACCGTGAACATCCCCCGATCCCTGATCCCCCATATGGTATTCTATTGATCTTCGTCGTTCATCCTCCATGATATATATGTCTATTGGTGGACATTTACACAAAATAAATTTCAGAACATCAATTTGTAATTTAGTGTACACAAATTATGTAGAACACAACTTTCAAAGCAATAATTGATGTGTGAAACTCAGTTTAAGCAAAAAAGAAATTATAAAAATGATAAATTCAACAAATTGCGCTTTACATGGTGGGAGCACACTTGATATAAAATTGAAAAAACACATGGTCATTAAAAAAGAAGTGAAACTGCATTTAAACAAACTCCATTTAAACAAAAATTTGTTGAAGGCCCCGCATTTTAATTTTATAAAAATGTGAATTTCACCACTTGTTTCAAATGTGAAGTTCACCAAGTTGCACTTTACATGGTGTGGTGGGAGCACACTTGGTATATAATTGAAAAAAGCACATGGTCATTAAAAAATATGCATTTATAATTACACAACACACACATATCTAAGATATGTTACAATGTCCATCAATAAATTTTGAAGGAGAGCGTCTCAACACTAATTCATCTTTGAGAGATGAATCTTGAATTTTTGAAGAAGAGCATCTCAAAACCAATTCATCTTTGAGAGATGAATCTTGCATTAGCATTGCTCTGTATAATTCTAATTCATCTTTGATAGATGAATCATGAATTGGCATTGCCCCACGTAATAGATCAGCAGACATCTTATTCACACTGGTACAATGCCTTATACTAAAAAATTGAAATTGGCTAACAATATTGTTTGCTATTCCATGCAGTTCTTTTAGCCTCTCCTTCTTAACTTAGCACACACCATTCATCTGGTTGCATATAAGTTCAAAATTGGTGAAAACTACAATTCCATTTGATCCATACTCCATCATTGTTCCCAAGCCTTCTATCAATCCAATATAATATGCCTCGTTGTTTGTTGTTCTTCCCGGTATATTCATTTTCGTTTGGACGAATTTTCTAGTCGCAATATTGGAAAGCACATATGTAATCACTGCTTTCCATGGATTGGGATAGCAAGAAAATTTTATGCATAATTTCCATTTTTCAACCATATTTAATGGTTTTCTTATTCCTAAAAAAAAAAAAGTCAATATATATATATATATATATGACATGGGAGAAATGACACAAGATCATGAGGTAAATGACATGTGTATGGTTTATCTTAAAGTTTGACTTAAAAATTTTATGGGCTAGAATTGAAATCTAAAATTAATGGGATGAAGCCTTTAGTTTGTGGGAGAAATGACACATGTACACAGCGTACCTTAAAGTGGTTGTGTTTTATGGATATTAAAATCAATAACCTCTATTTAGCTCTATTCAAGAGATTGACTGTAGGGGCATTTACTAGATATGTCACCTTTTATAAAAGATGAGATCCAGAGGCTACTTGGCCCTTTACAGACTCTGCCTATAAAACTTGTAGAAGTTAAAAGAAGTTTACATTGACAAATTTACTTGTGAGAAATTTACATTGACAACATATAGAGATTCAACTAGGCTTGTGAAAAGTACAAGTGGACAATGTATAATTCTACTTAGAAGAGTCTTTGGTTTAATGGTTAAGAAATAAAGAGTCGTTACTTTTTCTATCTAGAGTAGAAGTGGAATACATAGTAGTTACTTCTTTTTAAGTGTTTTTGATGAAATGAGCTCTACAAGGTATTAAGGTAAATTTATTTTTGAGTGAGTAGAAGTGGAATGTGCATAGTCTAGTTACTTATTTTTTAGTGTTTTGGATGAAATGGGCTCTACGAGATATTAAGGTAATTTCTTTTTCATTGTTTTGGATGAAATGGGCTCTACAAGATATTAAGGTAAGGTAAATTTCTTTTTGAGTGATTTGGATGAAATGGGCTCTACAAGATATTAAGGTAAATCTATATATCTATTAAGTGTTTCAATATAAGTGTAATAATAATTTCAAAAATAAAATATTCTACTTCCTTCAATCACTATTTACATATCATCATAAAGTACCACTTCCTCACACAACAAGTCTTTGACAAAATAGTGAAGATGGAATACATACCCACAAAGCCTCTTGTTAGAGAAGCATTTGAATATGTGAGAAACAAATTAGGAATAGTTCTTGTAAATTATCTTGTTAGAGAACCATTTGAACACGTGAGAAACAAATTAGGGATAGTTCTTGTAAATTATTGTCACTTATTTGACTTCAAAAGAAGAGCCTATGAAATTGAGTGTAATATGTAAGTGGGAGAGTACACAATATCTAAGGGGGAGAATACAATACATCTGACTTCAAAAGAAGAGCCTATGAAATTGAGTGCAATATCTATGTGGGAGAGTACACAATATCTACGGGGGAGAATAGATATGAGGAAGGAATAGAAAGAGTAACAAAAAGCATATGATTGTCAATAATTTCAAGTAGTCAAGAAATATAACAAAGGACCATCAAAATTGAGTGAAATATCTATATGATATCTATATGATCAAGTGTCAATAATTTGAAGTAAAAAAAGATAACAAAGGACCATCAAAATTGAGTGCAATATCTATATGATTGTGTCAATAATTTGATAATTTGAAGTAGTCAAGAAAGATAACAAAGGACCATCAAATTTGAGTGCAATATCTATGTGGGGGAGTACACAATATCTAAGGGGGAGAATACAATATAAGGAAGCAATAAAAAAGTAACAAGAAGCATATGATTGTGTCAATAATTTGAAGTATTCAAGAAAGATAACAAAGGACCATCATCAAATTCAAATTGAAAGATCAAGTAGTCCTCTTCATGAAGAATAAGCATTAACTATGTTCATCATTTAAAGGTTTCATTTTTTAATGAAAAAATTTATGAATAACATGGAATGAATCATTGTACATTATGATAAATCTTTTATTTAAATGACAATTGATCTATGAATAAAAAATAAAATGGGATCATCTCTTCATATATGTGTGTGTGTGTGTGTGTGTGTGTGTGTAAGTAAGAGAGAAATAAAAAGAAAAGGTAATTCCACCAAGCCTAAAGGAGCATGTCCTAATACATTAAATTATGTTTGGTTTCTAGAAGCATTAATCATGAAAGCAAAGGTAATTCCACCAAGCCTAAAGGAGCATGTCCTAATACATTAAATTATGTCCTAATACATTAAATTATGTTTTTTTTCTAGAAGAATTAATCATGAAGAGTCATGAGATCCACATTTTGACCATACTATTTGCAAGTTAAAGGAGCATGTCCTAATACATTATTATGTTTGGTTTCTAGAAGCATTAATCATGACTTTTCTTACAGTATGTAAATGATTGGAAACATACAGAGCTAAATAAAAAGGGAAAAATGTCTATTGCAATGTTTGAAGAAATGCAATCAGAGGAAACTACAATATCATTCGATGGCGACCGAGTTTCTGATGTTGTTAGAGAAGGTAACATTTGAATTGCTTTCTAATGATTTAAAGATCTAGAAATAAATTTAAATATGTATATAATTTTGTTCATTTTCTTTTATTGTGCAGGAGATGTTTTTGCTGTAATTGTACCTATTGAAAACGATGAAAATGTGACGTATTATTTGATGCGTTGCACTGAAATAAAAATGAAATTATTAGAAAACTATAATGATCATGGATTTCAATATGAAATATGATCTATTATACTGAAAGGTTATTTTTTCAGACAAACTAATCAAAGTGGCGATTTTGTTTACTTTGAAGACTATGAACCTGATTTCATAAGTTGTCAATATAGTCACTTGGTGTGTGCAGCACGCATAAAGTTGATATAGGTTCAATCAAAGAAAGAAACAAAAAATAAGAAATGGAAAATATCAAAATCCGATCATGAACGGATTATTGAAGATGGCATTCCATTGGAATTTTTTTGATTGAACTACCCAACAATTTATTCTCTTTGGTTTAAATATGTTTTAGAACTTCTAGTACTCAACTAAAAATTGAGTTTCTTATGTTATTTGTGCAAGTGTTTGCACATCTACAAATTGTTTTGGTACATGCACGTGCTCTAGTACCAACTGAAATTAGCTTTTCTATACATGTGCATTGATGAAAAATGTTACGTTGAGTACGTGAATCATTTTTCATCAATGCACATAGTAAAACTACTTGAACAATTAATTGCATTCTAGAACATATATATATATATATATATATATATATATATATATATATATATATATATCCATGTTCTAGAATGCAATTAATTGTTCAAGTAGTTTTACTATGTGCATTGATGAAAAATGATTCACGTACTCAATATATATGTTCTAGAATGCAATTAACTGAATGCAGTTTTTCTATGTGCATTGATGAAAAATGTTGCACGTACTGGATATATACACGAACTGAATGTGCCCAATTTTTCTTGTGGGATTTTCTGATAAAAATTATCCACAATGTAAATAAATCATCCACAATATAGTTATGTACACAGATTTCTTTCAGACAAGAGACTTGGAGAATTTCTCCGACTTTTGGTGGGATTTGACCCACATCTCTATTCCTAATTGAAAATCTAGTACAAAATTTGTCATTCCAATGGTTAGATATGTTCTATGTTCTAGAATGCAATTAACTGAATGTCATCAATTTACCAATTTATAAATCAACAAGGCTACCTATTTGAGTGCATTAATTACATTGACCCGAATTCAACATATATGTACTTCTCATATTTCCAATCAAAATTAAAGGAATAAATACATATATCTACTTTACTTTTTTTCAATTAGAGCTTAATTGATATGGTTAGTTGCATTGAAAAGCTATGTTCTTCCTATTGGAATTTTTTTCACTCAAACAAGAGTATCTAGAGATCAAAAGCAATCTTAAGATGCCAAATGTCCTTCAACCATCCAAAACTTGAATTTTAATTTTTTTTTTATTAAATCAAAACAATACTTCACATGGGAGTCTTCCATCCAGGCCAAATATAGATTGAAACCATCCAAAACTTAGATCAAAACATTTAACATTATATAAAAACATTTAACATTTAATATTAAATCAAAATTAAAGAGATTTACATATAAATACTTCTTTACTCTTTTTTATTAAATCAAAATAATACTTGACATGCAAGTCTTCCATAGGCCAAATGTAGATTGAAACCATCGAAAACTTAGATAAAAAAATTTAACATTATCTCAAAACATTTAACATTTAACATTAAATAAAATTTAAAGGGATAAATACATATAACTACTTATTTACTCTTTTTGATTAAATCAAAACAATCAGAGGGGGTTTGAATCAAAAAAATAGAAAAGGGGTTGCCCATAACCAGGAAAACAACACAGAAGATGCTGCCCAATATTAGGAAACTAGCAAACATAGAGTGTTTAGAAGCACAGTGATTGAAAAACATGACAAAAGTTAAAAAAAGATAAAGAGGACCTAACGTCAGGCTAGCTATTGATATGTGTAGAAGGATTCTCCTCCAAAATTGGACAACTATAGCCCTCCGGATCGTCAGCTACTCCCTTGGAGTGTTGGGAGGAGCTCTCCCAAGCAAAAGAGGAGCCAAAGTCATCTTTGAGATTTTTCTCCACACAGGCCGAGCTGTCACTGCTTGTTATTTCGCTGCTAGAGCTCGTCAAGCTGGATTTGACTGGAAGAGATGCCAACTTCTTGGTGTCATGGGGCTGATGGGTTGGGATGGTGTACTTTCTCTGCTGATTACGGGAACCAGAGGCACCTTCATCTTGGGGCTCCTCCTGAAAAAGGATAGGAATGGTCACTGTAATTCGAGGTCTAACCATAGCACTAGTGAAGTGTAATTGTGCAACACTGCTTACTGAAGGGGGATGCTCACCTGTGTCATGGATTGAAAGAGGCGAGCGAGAGCCAGCACTCCTGCCCCCTCCACCCCTACCCCCACCTCCCCTTCTACAACGCATCCATTGTCTACGCATGGGGTCTTCCATAGGCCAAATGTAGATTGAAACCATCAAAAACTTAGACCAAAACATTTAACATTATATCAAAACATTTAAAACATTTAACACTAAATCAAAATTAAATGGAATTACATTTAAAGCATTTAACATTAAATCAAACTTAAAGGGATTTACATTAAATGTAGATTAAAATGGTATCCAAAACTTAGTTTTAAAAACTTTTTGATTATATCACAAGATTACTTCACATGATTAATGTACTTCAACCATCCAAAACTTGGGTTTAAAATTTTTTTTTTATTATATCAAAACATTACTTGACATGCCATCCAATTTTAGTTCAACTATCCAATAAAAACATTTAATATTATATCACATGTGCCAAATGTAGATTTAAACCATCCAAAACTTAAGTTTTAAGAACTTTTTGATTATATATCGTGCAACATTACTTCACATGCCATGCCAATTATAGTTCAACTATCCAATAGAAACATTTAACATTACACCACATGTGCCGAATGTAGATTGAAACCATCCAAAACTTAATTTTTAAATTTTTTTTTATTATATATCGTGCAACATTAAAACATTAAATATCACATGCGAAATGTAGATTGAAACCATCCAAAACTTAACTTTTAATTTAACAAACAATTATAGATCACAACATTACTTCACATGCCAAATGTACTTCAAGCATCCAAAACTTAAATTTTAAAAGCAAAAAAAATTATAACACATCATTACGTAACATGCCAAATGTGTTTCAGAAGAAAAACAAAACTTAAATTTTAAAAGAAAAACAAATTATAACACATCATTACATAACATGCCAAATGTAGTTCAGATGACAACATTAATTTATAAATGACAACATTACTAGTAGTTCAATTATCCAAAACTTAAAATTTTTAAAAACCAAACAAATTATATAACAACATTACTTCACATTCACATGCCAAAAGTACTAAAACCATTTAAAAATTAACTTTTTGGAACAAAAAAAATTATATTAACACTGTAATAAAATATGTCCAAAAATTGTAGATCTCACAAGTATCAAACTGTATCAAGTTATATATATATATATATATATATATATGACAGTGCATCTAGATAATATATAAAAAAAGAAAATTTAGGACTATCTGAATCTTGAAATCAAATCTACAAATCATTTCCATCAAATAGAGATGGATCTAGCATCTTTCCTATCAGGGTCTTAATCTGCGCACTATCATGTGAAGCATGGGAAACCTGTACACAATGCACATTTACTTGAACATTAAAATTTTATGTTTTAAAAATGAGTGAGAATATATATAGAAATTCATGTAAAAAACAAAATATAAAAAAAAAAAATCATGCAATACCTCATGAGGTTCCCTCTCCATTGGATAACCCGCAATAGGTTCCTCCCCCATGGGTACATCTGCAACATTAAATTGTACAATATACATGTATAGTTATATATATATATTAAAAAATTTCAAATGAAAATGCAAGTGTACATATATAAACTTATTTTCAATAATATTAAAAGAAAATTAGACAACTTGTTCAAATGGTTGAAATGGTGTGGATGTTCCTATCTCCGTCGCTAGAGTTCGTGGATTAAAGAAATGTTCTATAGGAACCTAAATTCAAAAAATTTAAAATAACTCAAGATATATATATATATATATATATATATATATATATATATATATATATATATATATCAATTTTTAATGGAACTTTCTGAGGTGGAATATATGTATATAACTTAAATATAAATTTTAAACGTGAAAAATTTTCCATACTTGTGGCTCATCTCCTAAGGAAGTAGAAGGTACATCTCCCGAGGAAGAAGAAGGTATAGCCATCCAAAAAACATCGGACGGAATCGGAATGTGTTAAAACATTTTATCATTATATATACATATACATGTACATGTGTGCACTATTATTTATTTTAAAATATCACTTAAAAAATGCTAACATTTGCCAACATATCTTGATGGTGATACCCATCTGCATTGTTTGAACCAGAGGTCCCGAACATGATATTAACATTTTCGTCATTCATCATGCGTGACAACTGCAAATGGTGTTTTAGCATATAATGATACATTTTTGTTAGATTAATTTACATACAAATAAATGTATACGTGTACATACACATGTATTTATTACAAATTGTACACATGTATACATGTTAAAATAATTGAATGCTAAGGTCATTAACACATACCGTTCCCGTGCCCTCTTCCTCAAGAAGAATTAGGTCTTGAAAACAATTGCGACAATTTTTTGCATATATTTAGAGATCTTCAACATTCATGTTGTCAATCTCTTCATCTGTACAATACAAAAAATTGGCACGTGCATTTTCATGTGCTCTTCGTCGATTTAGACAAACATTGACTTCACCCAATCCGCTGTAAACATTGTTGATCATGAAATCCCTTGCTTCTCGACTTATTTGAGAAGTCGCATCCATCTTTGACCGCAGAGTTTCAACCCGAAAAGGTCGACTCACCAATGGTGGCTCAAGGCAAGGTAACTCCACATCTCGCTTAGCGCCCTTACGGTCATACAATCGACATTCCCCGGACCAAATTTTTTTGAAGGAAGGTCATTATAGTTGGGTTTCATATCCAAAAATAATTTTGCGTAAAACAATTGTGCAAAATAAACAAGAACCTCGTCGTTCCATGGAAGCCTTCCATAGGCCGCAAGGTGCCTATCATACAAATAGTGAGCTATATTTGGGTGCTTGAAATATTGCACCTTCAACATTTTTCTTTTTGGCCCTTCCTTGAAATTAAACATTGACTTCGCCATATTTTTTGTAACTCTTTGTTTTACATCCTCCCATTTATCTGGACCCATTATTGTTTCTTTTCTCTTTCTCATCACTTCTACAAATGTATCAGTCGCTGGCCCAAGATTTTTGTACACATTTACAAGTTTTCCCAATGAATGTGTAACTATTTCGAGGCTTTGTCGACTCTCAGCAAGTAGAGTCAAAGCCACGAGATCTCTCCTTAATTTTGCATGAAGTTTTTCACACCTTTTTAAGGTGCATTGCGCCATGTTTGTTTCCCATGGTATATCAGAAATGTCAGCCGGATAAGTTGTGGTGGGTAGACAACCTTCTTTTTGAATGTAGCGTTCTGCCCTGCGTCTATTTTGACCAATATTTTGAACATTTTCAGCCTCTGCATCAATATATATAAAATTTCGTATATTATAAAAAACACATGTAAAAAAATTTGTATAAATTCAATGAAAAAAATATTGAATTTGATGGAAACCTTGACATGGTTGGTTAGCATCTTCTCCACCCTGAAATTGTTGAGACCTAGAATGACCCTACTGAGAACCAGACCCAGAACGACCCTGCTGAGAACCAGCACCACCAGTCGTTGATTGGCCTCCAGGGGAATAAATATCACCACCTTCATGCAACCTGCTACCACTCATTGATGGCCCTCTAAGGGGATTTGAACCACCACCAATCTCTCGAGACGAGAGAGAAGCTTCATAAACAAATACGAATTTATAATCAATTGAAAAATACATTCATGTGTACATATAAATACATGTACATATTCATTGATTAAATTGCGTGAACCATACCACGACTGGGTGAACCATGGGCACGCTCCATGGATGGAGTAGAGACCCTTCTCTTCTTAGCTCCTAAAAATTAAAAAATGAAACTTATTAACAACTAATTTAACTCACAAATTTAATAAAAAATCAATTCCATATGTACACACATGTATGGAGATTTAAGATTATATTTAAATACCGTGAACATCCCTCGATCCCTGAACCCCCATATGGGATTCGGTTGATCTTCGTCGTTTATCCTCCATGAGATATATAGCTATTGGTGGACATTTACACAAAATAGATTTCAGAAAATCAATTTGTAATTTAGTGTACACAAATTATGTAGAACACAACTTTCAAAGAAATAATTGATGTGTGAAACTCAATTTAAGCAAAAAAGAAATTATAAAAATGATAAGTTCACCAAATTGTGCTTTACATGGTGGGAGCACACTTGGTATAAAATTGAAAAAAACACATGGTCATTAAAAAAGAAGTGAAACTGCATTTAAACAAACTCCATTTAAACAAAAATTTGTTGAAGTCCCCGCATTTTAATTTTATAAAAATGTGAAGTTCACCAAGTTGCACTTTACATGGTGTGGTGGGAGCGCACTTGGTATATAATTGAGAAAAGCACATGGTCATTAAAAAATATGCATTTATAATTACACAACACACACATATCCAAGATATGTTACAATGTCCATCAATAAATTTTGAAGGAGAGTGTCTCAACACTAATTCATCTTTGAGAGATGAATCTTGAATTTTTGAAGAAGAGCATATCAAAACCAATTCATCTTTGAGAGATGAATCTTGCATTGGCATTGCTCTGTATATTTCTAATTCATATTTGATAGATGAATCATCATGAATTGTCATTGCCCCACGTAATAGATCAGCAGACATCTTATTCGCATTGGTACAATTCCTTATACTAAAAAATTGAAATTGCCTAACAATATTGTTTGCCATTCCATGCAGTTCTTTTAGCCTGTCCTTCTTAACTTGGCACATGCCATTCATCTGGTTGCACACAAGTTCAGAATTGGTGAAAACTACAATTCCATTTTATCCATACTCCATCATTGTTCCCAAGCCTTATATCAATCCAATATAATATGTCTCGTTGTTTGCTGTTCTTCCCGGTATATTCATTTTCCTTTGGACATCTTTGCTAGTCGCAATATTGGAAAGCACATATGTAATCACTGCTTTCCATGGATTGGGATAGCAAGAAAATTTTATGCATAATTTCCATTTTTCAACCATATTTAATGGTTTTCTTATTCCTGAAAAAAAAAAAAAAAATCAATAAAAATTATATATATGACATGGGAGAAATGACACAAGATCATGAGGTAAATGACATGTGCATGGTTTATCTTAAAGTTTGACTTAAAAAGTTTATGGGCTAAAATTGACATCTAAAATTAATGGGATGAAGCCTTTACTTTGTGGGAGAAATTACACATGTACACAGTTTACCTTAAAGTGGTTGGGTTTTATGGATATTAAAATGAATAACTTCTATTTAGCTCTATTCCAGAGATTGACTATAGGGGAATTTACTAGATATGTCACCTTTCATAAAAGCTGAGATCCAGAGGCTACCTGGCCCTTTACAGACTCTACCTATAAAACTTGTAGAAGTTAAGAAGTTTACATTAACAAATTTACTTGTGAGAAATTTACATTGACAACATATAGAGATTCAACTAGGCTTGTGAAAAGTACAAGTGGACAATGTATAATTCTACTTAGAAGAGTATTTTGTTTAATGGTTAAGCAAGAAAGAGTCGTTACTTTCTCTATCTAGAGTAGAAGTGGAATACATAGTGGTTACTCATTTTTAAGTGTTTTGGATGAAATGGGCTCTACAAGGTATTAAGGTAAATTTCTTTTTGAGTGAGTAGAAGTGGAATGTGCATAGTATAGTTACTTATTTTTTAGTGTTTTCGATGAAATGGGCTCTACGAGATATTAAGGTAATTTCTTTTTCATTGTTTTGGATGAAATGGGCTCTACAAGATATTAAGGTAAGGTAAATTTCTTTTTGAGTGTTTTGGATGAAATGGGCTCTACAAGATATTAAGGTAAATATATATATCTATTAAGAGTTTCAATATAAGTGTAATATTAATTTCAAAAATAAAATATTCTACTTCCTTCAATCACTATTTACATATCATCATAAAGTAACACTTCCTCACACAACAAGTCTTTGAGAAAATAGTGAAGCTGAAATACATACCCATAAAGCCTCTTGTTAGAGAAGCATTTGAATATGTGAGAAACAAATTAGGAATAGTTCTTGTAAATTATCTTGTTAGAGAACCATTTGAACATGTGAGAAACAAATTAGGGATAGTTCTTGTAAATTATTTTCACTTATTTGACTTCAAAAAAAGAGCCTATGAAATTGAGTGCAATATCTATGTGGTAGAGTACACAATATCTAAGGGGGAGAATACAATATATTTGACTTCAAAATAAGAGCCTATGAAATTGAGTGCAATATCTATGTGGGAGAGTACACAATATCTAAGGGGGAGAATATATATAAGGAAGGAATAGAAAGAGTAACAAAAAAAATATGATTGTGTCAATAATTTGAAGTAGTCAAGAAAGATAACAAAGGACCATCAAAATTAGGTGCAATATCTATATGATCAAGTGTCAATAATTTGAATTAGTCAAGAAAGATAACAAAGGACCATTAAAATTGAGTTTAATATCTATATGATATCTATATGATCAAGTGTCAATAATTTGAAGTAAAGAAAGATAACAAAGGACCATCAAAATTTAGTGCAATATCTATATGATTGTGTCAATAATTTGATAATTTGAAGTAGTCGAGAAAGATAACAAAGGTACATCAAAATTGAGTGCAATATCTATATGGGAGAGTACACAATATCTAAGGGGGAGAATACAATATAAGGAAGGAATAAAAATAGTAACAAGAAGCATATGATTGTGTCAATAATTTGAAGTAGTCAAGAAAGATAACAAAGGACCATCATCAAATTCAAATTGAAAGATCAAGTAGTCTTCTTCATGAAGAATAAGCATTAACTAGGTTCATCATTTATAGGGTTCATTTTTTAATGAAAAAATTTATGAATAATATGGAATGAATCATTGTACATTATGATAAATCTTGTATTTAAATGACATTTGATCTATGAATAAAAAAGAAAATGGGATCATCTCTTCATATATATGTGTGTGTGTGTGTGTGTGTGTGTGTGTGTGTGTGTGTGAGAGAGAGAGAGAAATAAAAAGAAAAGGTAATTCCACCAAGCCTAAAGGAGCATGTCCTAATACATTAAATTATGTCCTAATACATTAAATTGTGTTTGGTTTCTAGAAGAATTAATCATGAAGAGTCATGAGATCCACATTTCGACCATACTATTTGCAAGTTAAAGGAGCATGTCCTAATACATTATTATATTTGGTTTCTAGAAGCATTAATCATGACTTTTCTTTGAGATCCACATTTCCATCGTACTATTTGCAAGTTCACATTTCCATCATGCTATTTGCAAGTTCTATATGAAGATATGTAGTCTAATAACTATACAATCTAGCCCATATAACATATAATGGCCTTTGACAGTATGAGCATAGACTAAAAAAATAGAGAGGCCTCCTAGCAGAGTTCCACCTGTTCATCAAGGTAAGCAACATAATATCGGAAGTGAAACAGTGACACCACTGAACATATGTGAACTTAGAATGATTTCAACTCTTCTTTCAAAGGAGAAAAAAACCCTATTTCATATATTGATAATAGTTCATATACAAAATCCTCTTGATATACCCATAACAGGTTATCAAGTATAAAAGATCAGATTATGTCTCATACATAAATACATTACAGCAGTATAAAAGAAAATATGTAGTCACATATAAAAGACAATATGTAGTCACATTACAAAAATACATTACATGTGAATTTAGAATGATTTCAACTCTTTTTTCAAAGGAGAAAAAACCCTGTTTCATATATTGATAACAGTTCATATACAAAATCCTCTTGATATACCCATAATAGGTTATCAAGTATAAAAGATCAGATTATGTCTCATACAGAAATACATTACAGCAGTATAAAATACAATATGTAGTCACATATAAAAGACAATATGTAGTCACATTACAGAAATACATTACAACAGTATAAAAGACAATATGTAGTCACATTACAGCAGTAGATCATTCTAGTTCAATTATTCCAGCGTTGAGGAATCGAGAGAAGGCTCAGTAACGGCATAAGCTTAACAGTGGTAGTAAACTTCCATGCATAAGGTGAGAATCAACTAGAGCGGATGAAATTGATGGATCCACAGGAACAGTAACAATTGCAGCAACCGAATGCATATCATACTCCCAGAAATTCAACATACACCTTACAGTAAAAGTTAATGAAATTTAAAGCATAATTAACAGCATAGATGCTTTGTTTGGAATTTTGGGGTTTCTCATTCCCACTTGGTTGTAAAGAAAAAATTTCTATAGCAATGAGTGCCTTGACTTCTACATGACACCAATCAACTCAAATTAAAACCAAGAAATCCAAAAGGTGCATTTGCAGTAACAGTCCAAAGTTAACATAGAAAAGGACTATATGAATGTCGTTAAATGGTTCAATGGAGAGAGCAGTTGTCAGAATTATATTTTATCTCCTTTATTAGAAGAGACAAAACATTTAAAACATACTTTTAATGTTTTTTCTTTAAACCATATATACAGGGACCGCCCCAAATTATCGACTCCAAGCCCTTAAGGAGCTCTCTTCAACCTGCTCATGGCTAGATTGATTTCCAATTTTTGGACTATTCCTAGCAAAGAGTATAGCCCGCACATGGACATAGACCTAGATTTCATAGGCATAGATAGCAACAGAGTCAATAAGGGCAAGGAAAGTTTCACTCGCGGGATTAAATACATCTAAGAAAGGAGCAGGGGTCTTTCCCTTAGGGGGGTTGTTTTATTCCCTAAAGGCATGCACCAATGATGCAGCAGAACAGCTTTCTAAAGCGGGGTGCAACAAGATATGAGATGTTGGAGGATAGAGGATGAGGACCTATGCGTGATCTGTGTGTCAAACCAGCCACCATATGTAAAACTTTATTTTGCTGTCTCCCTATTTTTATATCAGAAATTATTTTGTTTTTTGGTTTGATATACATGCCCTAGACAGTTACTCTTACTTGCATTTATTTTCAGACTTCTATTTTGTTGTTTATCCTGTCTGGGTTGCTTTCCTCTCTAAGGAGGCTCAGGTTAACACAAAAGAATTTTTCTGTTTTATGAACATATGGACATACTTGTTTTTCTAGATATGAAATGATCTATGGGTTGTTTTCCTCTTATACAGGAGGCCTGTACACCAGATCACTGGTTTATATTCAGGAATTTGACAAATAACAATGTAATTTTTATCCCGTGAGCTCTATGATCTGGGAATCATACATCCATAAAAGGAATGCGTAATACATATACTATGTAACTTTTTATTTCTGTTAATAAAAAGTACGATTTTTTTCTTGGAAAAAAACAAACGTAATGAAATTTAAAGCATAATTAACAATATAGATGCTTTGTTTGGAATTTTGCGTAAAA
Organism: Pinus albicaulis; assembly: GCA_034641835.2. Taxonomy (NCBI): domain Eukaryota; kingdom Viridiplantae; phylum Streptophyta; class Pinopsida; order Pinales; family Pinaceae; genus Pinus; species Pinus albicaulis. The sequence goes on along the minus strand of JAXQQM020081754.1, from coordinate 4,042 downwards.
TATGTTTAACATAGGAGGAGCAGGAGGAGAAATACCATAATTGGTACTGAATAATTCATGTATATTTCAATGTATCATGTTGCATAACATATGTTTAATAGAGGAGGAGCAGGAGGAGAAATACTTGGTAGTTCGCTAGCTTGAAGTCGCCGCAGATAATCACCAACAGCGCGGACGGAAGCAACCCCAAACCAGCAACAGCACAGACACAGAAAAATATGCGAACAAATAGATCAAAGAAAACACATACGCGGAAAACAAATGAACTTTGCGGGTGATATATTTATAAGAACTTTTCGGCTGAACTATTTTAAGAGTAAAATTTTTGCCCAACTCAAAGTTCAGCCCAAATTTCTCATAAATTTCGGCCGAACTATTAAATATTTCGGCCGAACTTTATAAAAGGTTCAGCCAAACTATTGCCAAAAAAAAAAATCCGCCCCCGATTCTCACAAAAGTGTAACCCAGCTTCACATTTCCGCCCTGATCTCTATAGCCTGTTAGAACTTAACCCTTTCAATTTTGGTCTTGTGTGTAGTGTATCCCACTACCATTTCCAATTTTATATTTCAGGATGAATCTTCCTGTACAATATCTTTTGGAATAGTAATTGAGTGTAACAAGGTGTGAAAGCTTGTGGTTCTCTGTCCCACATAAAAAAAAAATCTTTAGTCTACTTTATGTGATTTAGATGAAGATTCATGCATTAGGACTAATGATTAATGTGATCCTTCATACATATATTTCCTACCCCATATGTAGCTACAATCTATCTCAGTATCTACCTACACTTGTTAATTAGATATCCTAATCCATTGAGATATAAAAATGCAGTTGTTTGGAAAATATGTTGGGAACCATGGAGAACCTTCAATAGTGAAACATTTTCTACATTAGAAAGTTGAATATAACGACATCCAAATCATGAGAAGTCTATTAGAATAGTCAACATTTCAAATATAGTGACAATTATTTGGTAGGAAAACACACTAAACGACATTGCATTAATTGCATCAACTAATAGGCCACAAAGCAGAGAAACTGTTGAGGGTGAAATATGGATCCAGTAACAACAAATTCCTTGCAACCATCCTTTTTCATCTCATAAATTTTGATGATTTTCTAAGTTTACAGGAAATTTTTTTGGGAAGGTCAAATAATAGATCTAGGGTGTGATTCAAACTCTAATGTCAATGCTATCTATGCAACTGTTACATAATATATTTGTGAGTATGATTCTATTCTTGAGTATGATTTTTTTAAATTTCAAAATCCTTCCTTGAAAGGGACATTTATGAAACCATTTAAAGAGTCTTGGCTTAAAACCATTATTTCATGCATCCCTTAGTGTTTTGAGATTTTGGCGGGCTAAAGGAATTCAAAGGGGCACTCATGAATGAGTGTTGTTCTAGATTATAATATACTAGAAAACATAACAACGTGCTCTTTTTAATTTGTTATTTCAAGTGAGCACAAAATAGATTAAAAAGGAAGAAACAATAGAGTCATTTCATCCATTTAATACATGTGATGAACTACAAATTTTTCATTCCAGGATTGACCTATCCTATTCGTTTCTTGACCTTGAGAAACTAACAATATGTGAGGTTTTTACAAGTTTAACCCCACCACAAAGTACAAAATTATAAAGGATCTCTACTATTTTACAAGTTGAGATTGTCCTTGGCTAGAGAATCAATGGAATAACAATATTATGTTAAAAATAATCATCTAATCCTTCATCCTTAGAGTATTTCAATAGGAGCAACTATCCTTTTTTGCTGAAAAAAAGGGTTTGTTCCCAAAGAAATGATAATGGTGGAAATGGAATTTTCACTAGATAGGGTATTTTGAGAAAAAATTTGGCATAATTGAACCCCAATATAAATTCAACATAAAAATTATTGTGGATGAAGGGTCACATAATAGAAATTAGACATATTCTTGAATAGAAAATTGGTTCATCCATCCCAATATTGGGCATCTCCATTATTGTAAAACAAACACCTATCGACCTAATTGTCACTATCAAGAAATTAAATGCAATGAGACCACAAGAGATTGCATCATTAATTTTTTCCATCAACATATTCTCCATTTTCTTTTCGTTAAGATTCAAAATTTTAGAAGCACTCTCTTCTTATTCTCCTACAATGTTTTGAATATTGTAACCATAACTTCTACTCACACCTTCTTCACTAAGGTGACAAAAAATTGTTTACCTTGAATTATCTGTAAAATGGCCCAAATTAATAAGGTATCAAGGTTACTGAATACTATGGTGCATTCCATTTTTCATGATATAATCAAAATTGGTTAAGAAATTATTACAAATATTCATAAGACAAGATCAAGTTTCTTCAACTTAGAGTCATTGTTCCAATGAGATGAATTATAGCAAACTAGTCAACAATGTGAATTGGTTATTGTTCAAAAAAAAAATATTTTGAGTTTAAGAACGACGGTTATCAGCAACTAACACAATATCAAAATTCAGGAGCAAAATCACATGAATATGTAGAGGTTAAACTTGCACTTCCCAAGCCCAGCATTAGGCCTTGGGAAAAATTCATGAATAACAAGAAGATAACTAGTCTTGGATATGAAACGAAAGTGTCATTTTGTATAAATTATACCAATGGATTCAATCTAATATTGTAATGTGTTAGGTCCCTATATCACTAGTATAGCCCCTTATTATTGTTAGTGTAAACCCCTTATTGTTATTATTGTACCCTTGTAACCCCCATTTTGTTATTATTGTGCCCTTAAATTATTATTGTTAGGTCGGCTAGGATTACATTGTAGCCCACTAGGATTACATTATGGCCCCATGGACTCCTATATATAGAAAGGAGGTTTTGTGAATTGTATCATCCAAGAATTGTTCATTTATGTAATGTATTGGAGGTTGCCCCCTCGAAGTGGCTCATTTCTAAGGCTTTTATATCTCTTTTCTTCTCTTTTTGGAGCTGGTTACACAACATTTGGTATCGGAGCTTTGGATTCTAGGGTTTCGCTGCTCCAAACAGGTCATCGTGGCATTTTCGCTATAACGTTTTTTCTACGAAGTTTCAGAAGCTGAAATTTTTAGGGTGCGAAGAAAAAATCCTGAGTAAGCTTGTGTAAAAATTTCAGATTTTGGTGCGCAATAATTTCGGAGATATGATCTGTGGAAGTCAGGTATTGTTTCAGGCTCCTAAACAGGTCATCGTGGCATTTGCGCTATAAAAATTTTTCTACGAAGGTTCAGAATCTGAAATTCATATGGTGCGAAGCTGAAATCCTGAGGAAATTCATCAGAAAATTTCAGATCTTGGTTCGCAATATTTTTGGAGATATGATCTGTGGAACGTAGTGCTTTTTCAGGCTCCTGAATTTCATCTCAAAGAGGTGATCGTGGGAAAAGTTCAATAACTCTCTCTCTTGAGAAAGATGGTTGGAGTGTAGTAAAAATTATTTACAGTACGGCTTGCAGTTTCTTTCTATCAATTGAAACAAAAGGACAAAATAGTGATACGTGGCAAGTCGTACAAGTTCTCTCTACTGAATTAGTCCATAATTAGGTCATGGTGGGAAATTGGACATAACTTTGTCTTGGAGAATCCAAATCAGGTTAGACCTGTGGCATTCAAAAGAGAATTTAGAAGGCTACCTCAGTGCCAAATTTCAAATATTGAAGAGCCGCAATCACAGAGATAACCCAATTTCAATATCGAGCTCCTCAAAAACAAGAAAAAGGTTTTTTTTTTTTTTTTTTTTTCCGAATTGCATAAGTCTTGTTTGAAGAATCAAGTGGAATTGATTCCAAGGGCATATTGTAGAATAGATATCAGTATTGGATTCTAAAATGGCCCCTAAAAATAATTCAACACCCATTAAGCCTTTAGAAGGCTCTACTATGACTCATGAAGACGAAGAATGGCAACATGACATATCAAAATTACAAGAGCAAGTGCAACAAATTTCGCTCTCGCAAAAAACAACAAAAAATGAAATGGAAGTTTTGAAGAAGGGTGTGGAAACTAAGATGGATGGTTTG
>JAXQQM020084010.1:0-20662 GCA_034641835.2 Pinus albicaulis | reverse complement strand
ATGTTATTTTTCAAGAGAGTCAATGCCCATTGTGTTATATGGTACAACAACCCTCCCCATTTCAAAATTTTAGAATAAAGTTTGTTTAGAAATAGGTCCCCTTTCTTTTGAGATAAAATAAAAGACTTTGAGGAAATCCAATTATTTTATATAAAACAATAAAAAGATTCATTGTTTAAAAGTCATATATCGCATATCGCATATATCAAATACAAGTAAACAAATGTGACATTGAAACTTTTCCGATCCGATGAACTATCAAGTCTTATATCGCATCGGCACAAAGTATAGAAGTATTCATGTTAAAAATTTCGATGCAATAAAGTAAATCGCAAATCGAAAATCGGCAGGGTCTTAAAGGTTTCACTTTTGTTTTTCAAAATCTCGATGCGATGTAACCTATCGAAATCGCATTCTGAAAAAGATACCCTTCATTCGGTCTATTGTAAAACTCCGATGCGACGCGATTCATCGCAATCACATTTCGGAGAATGCAACATCATGTTTTATTTGATTTATAAAATCTCGATGCGATATGAATTATCAAAAATCGCATTTCTAAAAGGACATCCTTCATTCAGTCTATTTCATAAACATCAATACGATGCGATTCATCGCAATCGCATTTCGGAGGAACAACATTATATCTACTTATTTTGCAAAAATCCGATGCGATGGACCCCACCATCATCGCAATCGTAAATCGGCAGAAATCGTATACAATTTAATTCCTTTGGGAATGTCCGATGCGATATACTATCATCGCAATCGCAAAATCGGCGGAACATATGAAATGATATTTGATTCCCTTTCGAAACCTCCGATGCGATGGATAGTTAAGTCTTTTTTTATTGCTATTTACGCCGCACATATGTTATTTATCAATCCCAATCAGAAAATCCAAAAGGAAAGTTTTACGTTAACATTTCAAATCGCCGATATTCGATTGTATGATCATTATTAATTTGAAAATCAAAAAATTTATGGTGATCGATCCTATATGAATGTGTGAATGTGACTCTTATGGAGGGCATTTAAGTTTAATACGAGTTAATCAATTGGGATCATAAATAAAAATCTTTTCACATAGTTGTTCTTCTAACTTCGTTCCTTCCCATTCTGAATGGTTTTTCTCATTTGCAGAGCCATATACCATCCAACCCTCTCATTCACCAAGCCAGTGAAACGATACCAGACGGGAAAATGTCTAAGAAATATAAGAAAGCAAGAATTTCTGCTGCCATAAAGATTATTCCAACTCCCACAGTACCGAAAGAAAAACCAGCTAAAATCAAGCTGGTTACAGATACGGCATGCCAGGGTCTAGGGAAGCTTTCCTGGGAAGAAGTGCATAATTTGATTGAAGCAGAAAAACCCACTGTAACAGAGGTAAAAGCGACAGTACCAGATGAAGACGATTTAGATTCAGATTCTGAGACTCCTCTCAAAGCACTTGCAAATTATTTTCTTCACAGAATTGTGGCTCGGGAAAATATGTTCCCCTATTATGATGTAGTACGATGGATAATTGACAATATCACCATCACAAACAGAACCTTTGTCTCAGCTGCGAGAACAAGTTTTGGGTCTTTTAGTGCGGAAGATATCAAAGCAATGTACCATCTCCCAAATCCGCAAAAGGTCTACAACAAAGCTTTCATAGCAGATTTCACCGCAAGAAATGAATTTCAATCAGACCCTATTAAGGAGTGGAGACGAGCTCCGGAGAAACATAAAAATGAAGCATTAGGTATGTACTCCGTGGAGTCTCTTGCACCCCCATATTGCTATGCTGCTGCAATGATGTGTAGACTCTTTGGGAGTGAAAATTCTGCGAGGTTTTCAATTCAAATGGTACCTCTTATTCATGCTGCTATAAATTCTGAAATTATGGATTGGTCGGTTATCCTTTCTGACAAGATAGCTAATAGAATTCTGGAATATAGAAAGGATAAAGGCACTGGAAATATAACTCCTTTCCATTTTTGTGCCTATATCTTAGATGCCCTGTGTTTCAATTCAGAATTTCCTATTCTAGGTTGGAGATGGACTCCACAGGAATCTGTTCCGATCCACATTTATCATAAACTCTTGTGGAAGGTCCATTTTAAAAATCATGTATATAGGATTTTTCATGGTTTTTTGTTGCCTGTCTATCAAGTCATTTTTAACCAGTTTCCTCCCCGGCTCTCTCAAAAAGCAAAGAATGATATATCCCTTATTGGCAATTGGTTTGGAGAAGAGAGATTTACTTACATCAAAGTTTTTGGAAGCATTGTGGAACCCCATATCTTACCTCTATATGTCCTTGACAAACTGTTAGCCCAAGAAATTTCTTACCAATTGACAGAAAGAGGGATGTCAAGATGTTTAAAGAATGCCAAGAAATTGATGTGGCCTACCTTCCCCTTTCATTGTGGAAATTATACTCTGAATGATTTCAAACATGCTGAGAAGGAATTATTAAAATAAGAGATCTTAAGCTTGCAACTGTCCTAGGGAGACAGTATGATCCAAATAAAGTAGCTTTCAATTTCACAACTTTGGTTCAAATTGCTAGGTTTGAGCATGAACCCGATGAATTTGATGATTTATTTGTCTGTATTGAAAAATTTTCCCAAGTTTTTGACTTGGCCAAATCTAAGTTTCAAGTAGAGGATATGAACAAATTTTTGCAGTTCAGAAGTCAGAGATTGCTGAAAGCTCCCCTTGACCAGCTAAGGATTCCCTTGCAAGAAGCTGAAAATATAGAAACAGAACAAAAGAAAAAGGAAGAAACAGCTAACAAGACAGATAAAGAAGTGTCTACCAATAAAGCTGATATGCATACTGAGAAGGAAAATACAGCTGGTAAACTTGATGTTCAGATAGAAAAGGAGAATACAGTTAACAAAGCAGATATGCAGTCTGAAGAAAGAAATACAGATGATAAACCTAATGATCAACTTGAGAAAGAAACAACCATGGAAAGAGTGGTAAATTATGCTGATATTATTGTTACTCCCCAATTGCTAAGGCAATATGAGCAATTTGAATAGAAAATTGGAGGACAAAATAATCCTCAAGTTGATAGTTTGAATAATCAAGATATGGAGATTATCCCTAAACATCCATCAGAAGAAATTGTGTTGAAAGTTGAAGAAATCCCTCCTTTGGATATCTTTTATAGTCCTAAGCATAGGGCTGTTGTCAGGAAACAAAGGAAAAGAAGGAGGACAAATCAATAATCACTCTCATCCCCACAGGTTGAATTCATGAATATTGTTTGGAAGAATACTGAGGTAGATCCTTCAGAGGATCTTACTAAATTATCACAATATGCAGGTGCCTACAGTGCAACCACTATAGATAAAGCTGCTGAAGTCAATCAAATGATCAAACAAAAAGATTCACAGATAACAATGCTAGAGGAAAGAAATCAGATGATCAACAAAAGATAATGCAGTTGGAGAAGCAGTTAGCAGAAGAAAAACTCAGAGCCAAATAGCTGGAAGAATAACTGAGTGTGGAAAAGAAAAAGCTTGATCAACAAGCTTTGAATAAGCAACAAAAATTGTCCCAAGAGGTGTCCAAGTTACAAAACTTGTTGCAAAATGAGAAAAATGCCAAAGCAGAGCAAGGAAAAATATTTCAAGCAAGATTGGATAAATTTAAGGATTATCCTAAAATTGAACAATTTAAAACTGAAGCTCTGGAAACAAATAAGCTATTGTCTCAACAGTTAGACGATCTTTGTCAAAATATTACACAAGCAGAGCCTTTATGTGAGATAACATCTTCCCTTATTGATGGATCAGTCAGCCTCAGACTTGAATTTGAGAATGCAGATGACAAGATATCAAAGTTTCTTTCATGGCAAAACTCAGAAGAAGGAAATAATGCAAATCTTCCCAGGATCAAAGAAATACATAAAGAAATTTTATTTGCTGAATGGGAAAAACAGTTGATTAAAGAAGAACAAGCTACATCAAGGGCCAGAGCTATGATGAACAATCTAACACAATTAGTTAATGATAGCTTATATGCTATTAATTTAATTTCAAATTGTATTCCAGGTAAATTACCAAAGGTGAAATAAGCTGATACCAGGTGGAAGCAAGAATTAATCAAAAAGAATAAAAAATCAGCAAAATTCTGGATATTACATGGGATGTCATGTGGACATACTTAATTAAACCCCACAGTCAACAAATGACAATCAAATGCCTTTCAAATTCCATCAATTGCATCATTCCAGAGTTATCTGATGCCACGTACACTGGTCAGTTGCATTCGAGGCTCAGTCATCCAATCGAGGTCAAGGATATGCTCAAAATCTGCCATCTCAGCACATTGAATACAAGAGAAAATCAATGAATCTGTTTTATTTTGATATCGCAAGTCTTTTTAAAGACCTCCGATGATAGTTTCTAGGATAAGTTATAGATAATCTGTTTTGTTAATTTCCTATTTAAACCTCTTTCATGCATTTAGAAAGGGGTCCTGAATTTGTAATAATTTTGACTTGGATGATACATTTCTATACTCCATTGATTATTTTATTTTTATAAAGGATCACATCCTGTGATTTATGGCGAATTATCTTTAAGAATTGCATTTTTGTACCTTGGAAGTTGTTTTAAATTAAAGCATAGGATCTGGATATTGAATTGCATCAAGAAAATATCTCAATGAATCTGGTATTTCTATCGATTTACTGTTATTTTCTTATGTTATGAAGTATTCTATTTAAAATTTGCTATCATTTATTTTCTCAAATATTTCTTTATCATATCATTTCCGAAGATATAGAAATATGCAAATGATATATAGAATTATGAATGCGACGTGTTATTCTAACTCTGTTTAATTTCTTAAACAGAGTTATCATTATATGATATTTCATCTTTCTGTTAAATAATAATACATTTTCATGGTTATTTGTTTAACTGAAACAATCTTAAAAATCGTATTCATACTTAATGCCTGGGTTAATTTTAGAACTATCTGCAAATTATAGTTTAAGTTAGATAGATTATTTCAGTCAGTCAGTTCCATTATTCACCTACACAAACACTCCATTACGATTCCATTCACTATTAGGAAACTGGTCCTATAAATCCAGTCGGAGCCACCACACCAAACGGCAAAGGAGCTGTCCTAAGGTCCCGACCGGGTGGTTTTCCCCCAATGTTTGAAGCAACACAGGCTTCAAGCAGAACTAGCCCAAAATAGACTGGTATTCGAATGATAAAGGTGGGTTTGTTACATAGATCATTTGCACTGCTTTATTATTATTAGGATTGGGCATAGGTTGAGCAGGCAACTGAGGAGGTCGAAAGGGTGGAGGTAAAGGCAATGGTGGAGTGAACTGACTCGGAAGTTGAGGCATTGAATAAGGGGATTTTTACGAAGCGGGTAGGGTAAATTCAGAAGAATGTGGGAAGGTTAATCATTCTGGGATTTAAAGAAGAAAACTGAGGGAATATTACAAAATGGGATATGAATAAAGGCAAAAAAATTTCTGGAAGGTTTTCCTGCACTGGTGCAAGAAAAATAACTACAGCGAGAATTAAGTGTTACTTGAATAAAAATATCCATGCTAATTACCCCAATGTATAAAGGTTGGTCCTACTCAACCTGATTTTACTCGGTGGTCGCTAGCATATCTAAAGATCAAGCAACATTCTCTTTTTATTAGAAATTTTTTATCTTCCTGCCAGCAAGCTGGTTTTCAGGTTGACCCTTCTGCAATCATGTCAGCGAACTGATTTTCACAATTTACAGGAAAATATTTTTTTCTTTACTTTATTATTATTATTATTATTATTTTTTATTTTTAAAAAAATTTGAAGAGAAAGAAGGATTCATGTCTTCAAAAGGTTGGTATTACCATTCACCACTACCGTCCCGAATTGCTGTTGGACTTGTTGTGTAAAATATTTCTTGGCAAGTGGCTGAAAATACTTCTTTAATCTATGTCCATTTACCAAGAATATTGAATTTTGTCCATCAATAGTTTTAACTTCTACTGCTCCATTTTCGAATACTCGGATCACTTCATAAGGTCCCATCCAACGTGTATGGAACTTCCCTTTAAAAATTTTAAATCTAGAATCATAAAAGAGTACCCAATCACCTGGTTGGAATTGCTTTTTCTGGATAGACTTGTCATGCCACCTTTTGCGTTGTTGCTAAATTAGTATGTTCTGATGAACAACATCTCTACGAAATTCATCTAATTCATTTAATTGAAGAAGACGTTGTTGTTGTGCCTCAGAGAGATCTAGTCCTAACTGAACTGAAGTTCTGAAAGTTTTGATCTGGAACTCAATTGGTAACAGAACCTGTTTGCCATATACCTGCTCATATGGTGTATGTCCCGTGCTATTTCTCCAAGTGGTTCTGTATGCCCACAAAGCTTCTGGTAATCTTTCAGCCCAGTCTTTCCGATGCATATTGACTGTCTTTATAAGAATGGACTCGATCACTTTGTTTGTAGATTCCACCCGGCCATTTGCTTCTTGATTGAAGATGTGTAGATGGATTTGACTGCATAGGTAGGTAGGAATATGGAGAATGAGTTGGCCCTCTCCAACCTTGTTGCCATGGTTGAGAAGGTTTCCCATGTTGATATTGATTCCCATACTGCCACTACTGATGAGAGTTAGGATAATAATATGCATGTGAATTATAACCAAAATAGTATGGAGAAAATTCAGAAGCCATACCTGTACCTTCCCAAGGCCAATTCCTTCTTGCTCCCATAGCATTCAAGTATTCAACTTTAGGCTATCCCCCTGTAAATACAGCTTTAAGTCCTGGTATAGAGGGACATTTTTCTGTGATATGGTCTTCTGCACAAATAGCACACTTATTAGTTTCTTTAAAATTAAGAGGACACTCTTTAGGAGGATGCTTGTCTCTACATTTAGGATAGAAAATACATAATGACTCTTGTTCCTTCATAAGTTTCTGCTGAAATTTTAAGGAGTCTAACTGTTTGGTAACAGTGTTCATTATATCAATTTTCATGTTTTCCATTTTATTTTCTAGTCCAATAATCATAGCATCAGTAGATTCAGTTTTTCTATTTCTATTTCGAGTTCCTCTACCGGATCTATACTGGTTTCTTGAAAATTTCCTGCATAATTCACAAATTTGATCAAAATTTTGCTGAGAAATATCACCTTGTCCTAACAGATTCAAATTATTTCTAGCATTATCAGTAAGTCCTCTTAAGAACAAGGTTCTAATAGTGTTGGGATCAAGCTTAAGTTTTGACCTTTGTAAAATATACAAAAATCTTTCCAGATAATCTTCAAGAATTTCATCATCATCTTGTATGATTGTAAAAATTTCATCCTGCATGTCCTGAGTTTTGCAATATTCTTGATATTTAGACAAAAACACTCTCTTCATCTGATCCCAAGAGGTTATAGTGTTTCCTCCTAACCCCAGAAGCCAGCCTAGAGCTGAGTCCTTGAGAGTAACAGGAAATAGTCTTAACTTTTGAGCATCAGTTGCATAATCATAACTTCTACACAGAATATCAAACTCGAATAGAAAAGAGTCAGGATCTTCATGAACTTTACCATGGAAATGAGGGAGAGTTGATGGTGGAATATTCTTCATTTGCGCCACAGTATCAGGATCCACAATTGGAAACACAAAAGTGGATTGTTCTTCACTTACCTGGTTGTCACCAGTCCCTTCCAAATGATCTTCTTGGTCCACCATTGTTCCCCTTTTACTTGTACCGCTCCCCACAGGCTGATCCACACCTGAGCTGTTATCACCATAATCCAGGTGGATTTTTCCTGCATGATGGGTTTGAATTGGATTGGGCTTCCTACTTACAGAAGGAGACCCAATATGAAAATTGTTTTCAGAATTATTTCGACCCTTAGTGGGCTTCGAACCCTTACCTTTCCTAGGCATTCATTTCAAAAGGAAAGAAAAAAAGAAAAATAACAGACAACTTCTAAAAAATGTTGTAGAAATCAATTAACACTAGTAAAATTCCATCAAAGAAACAACACTGCAAAGATAAAGAAAAATTACCTCTATTGTATAATCAGAAAATTCTTACCAAATCAAATCGCCTCCCCGGCAATGGCGCCAAAATGTTGGGTGCAGGAATTACACTTAAGCAAACTCCTCAACACTTAATTTGTCAACCCAGGGGATTCATAAACTTAGAGTCGAAGCACAGGAAATGCTAGAGATGGTATGAATCTTCCTAATGTAAATCCCTACTTTCTTTAAAGGAAAGATTGCAAAATCAAATCAAAAGAGAAGAAGGCAACTTGAACCATCAAAAATAACGTAAGACTGGAACGAGGAAATATGCATTTGTAAGAGAGAATTAAAGATAAAAGGCAATCACTCCCACTAATGGTTGTTTAATCTACTGAGTGTGTGTTTTCCTCTAGCAGAGACACTTTAGCAGTCTCGTCAGATGGGCCCTTAAACCTGCTTCTTTAAAGATTTCCTTCTCATATTAATCTGTCCTACACTAGTGCTTGCACTAGTGCAGGATCAGAGATTTATGTAGAAGGTATAAATAGTGTCTTTACTAAAGTTTTTTTTTTTACTTCATGCAAGGGCTTGAACTTTTCAAGGTTTAGAGCACTCAGATCTTGTGGCAAGAAACTGGTTCTTGCACCGGATCAGAGCTTCTTGCACTTAGCATTTAATCCTTAAAATGAGTGTTTAATTATTGCAAGTGCTAGTTTACTATCGAATCAAATTGCACACATAAAAGTGAATTTTTCTAATCTTAACAAAATGAAGAAATAAAGAAGCAATCATTTATCTTATCATAAGCATTTAAAGAAAGAAAGAAAATTGCGGAAAGTAGACTAAGAAAGCTTGCTGCATCATACCAACGTGCACTGGTGTAGGTTCATTTCTCCTGCTTGGACCAGGTAGAAAAATCGATTAACAGAATTGCAGGAAAAGGAAATATCACACCAACATGCACTGGTACAAGTTTGTTTCTCCTCCTTGTACCAGGCAGAGGAAAACCAATATGAAATCAAGTGCAGAACAACAAATTGCAGGGAAAGAAAATGTATCTACTTCACACAACGAATCTGTTTTCACTTAGATAGGAATACATGTGCTGAAATTTTAAATCACACTTTGACAATATAAACACAAATTACAAGAAACAGAAAATGGGGTAAACGTGTTGGGTTAGTTGGGCCCTAGCCAACCAGCATGTTTCCCTTTTAAGTTAAAACGTTGCTCAGTAAACTAGTCAATTCATCAACTTAAAGACAAAAACACAATTTCTGAAACATGAGGCGGAGCTCCCTTTTATTAATTCATTGAGGCGAATACATGCGTTAATACACTGTCCAGCCCAGATTCGGGGGATAACAAAACAACCTGTTACCTCCTATCAAAATTCGCTCTAAAAACTCTGCTAAAAAATTCTCCCTTAGTCCTATTTACATTTTACATTATATAGGCCATTGGCCAAAGGCCAAAATAGGTCCTTTAACTGATTACATAACAAAATGTAGAATTTAGTTTTGGCCTTCAAAATAAGACAGTTTTACAAAACTGGCCATAGCTAACCATCTTTCACCCTTCACAAATTGGTCTCGTCTGCCTTTGAATCATTCGTTGTCATGGCTGAAGCGGCTCAAGACGAGGCAGTGATCGAGGAGTTTTGGATCTACCACGAAGATTTGTTGTGCTGGAAATGGTGCAAGATCTGATCCTGCACTAAGATCAGCGGTCACGGTAAGCACTCTAACTATCAAATAACCATTGGAGATATCGATAAGTTACAAAAGTGATTTAAAAGTAAGAAATCATGTAATAAATATTTAATTAATGCTAAATTGAATTAAAACATGAAGAATAAAGGTTTATACGAAATATGTCACTGTGCTTGGACTGGTGCAAGATGAGGGTGCATAAAAGAGGTGAAACAGAGGTAAATGGTTATGATTTAGGAAGGGGAAAATGGTAAAAAGAGAGCAAATTAGGGGGCTAACAAAGCTCATAGATAATGAAGCCATGGATGACCATGCAACCATGCATGCATTGGAAAACTATGGTCTGTACAATTTATGGGATATTCATGGAATGAAGGCACAAGTGGAGTTAATGACTTGGCTTGTGAATGCATGGGATGTTCAAGACCAATGTTTCGTAATTAGTGACCATAGGCTCGATATTGAGCTATAAGACATATATTTCCTTACCATATTATCTCAAAGAGGGAGAGACATCTCCTTATTTGGGACTAGACAGGGATGTCTTCCTACTGCCCGCTACAAAGCTCAGTATTGTAGCAATGATGCAGAGTTGAAGGATGGTCGCATAGATATCAAAACTATCTTGTGACTGGAACTTAAAGTCATAGCATTCACAGTGAACAAGTTGTGTAAGAGTGAAACTCCTCATGTGGCTACTAAATCATAGATGCAAACTGCATTCGAGTGTTTTAGAGGAACTATATTCAATTGGTGTGAAGGAGTATTTGCCAATATGAAAGGCCAATTGACTAGAGCAAAGAATACGAAGTTGAAAAACTTCAGATATGGCGCCAGTCTTATTTCATTTTCTCTAGAGAGAATTCCACTTCTTGCTCCTCAACTGATTCCAGTAGATCTTGGGACTCCTCAGGAACCTCAGATGGTGCGATGGGTAGCACTAATGGATCGCCATGGTGGCGAGAGTGGTTTATTAGTTCGGTTTACTCCGAATTATTTCGTGTGGCTCAGGAACCAAGTCTTCACCATTGAAGACTTTCCTTATGTAGGAATGGATTATAGGGGTGATCCTTAAACATCTTTGCCTTCAGGGGCACAGTGGGATGAGACAGGTTAGTGAATCATTTCTATTTAGTATATCTATTATATCTATCCATTAGATACCTTTTAATATAATTTTTATTGTCCAATATTGACAAAAATATTTTAAATGCAGATGTCGATCCACAATGACCAGCAACGCTTCATCGCTTTGACAGGCGAGAGGCACAACCCATAGCACCTCCATAGGACCAAGCATCAGAGATTTTGGTAGACATGGAGCACAACCTTGAGAGGTTGACCATTGATATTCCTGAGACAGGAACTGATGATATCCCTCTCAGGCTCCAGACACATGTGACAGGTGTTCCAGGTCCTTTCAGGAGATTTCTGTGCAAGGTGGCGTGTGCTATAGTTTATTACCATGATCATCATCATGGATAGTTGATGGTCAATGTAGATCGACAATTTTTTTTTTGTATCAGTATCTATTAGATCATAAGGTGTTTGAACCTATGATCACAGACGATTTAATATTTTTTGAACACAAACTTATCTATCCTAATGATATTACTACTTTCGTTCTCTGAGTATCTTGTTCAACATGGATTGAAAGTTGTTTTGATTTACTTTTTTAATGTTGCAAATGTCTATTTAAAACACAATTAGCTAATGCATCAACCAATGTGTTTAAATTTCTTGAAATATGTTGATATTCGATATAATAAAATTTTCGTTTCAAGAGACGAACCTTCAAAAATAATGTTAACAACACTGGATTTCTAAAAGCTCTGTTTAAATGTAATACAATGAGTTGTGAATCCAACTTAATGATAAAACGTTGAATACCAAATGAAATGGCATCAGATAATAACTCAATGACTGTGCTATATTTTGCAATATTGTTCGTTTTTTGACCAAGTCATATCCCATGAATAGAAACTAACTCATTGGTGGGTGAATAGATAACCCAAGCCGCGGAAGAGATATTTCATGTACTACGATAGGCATCATCAGCAAAACCAATGTATGTTTAAAGGGATGTCGACATCTGCAATATCAAGGGTATTCAAGATAAGCAACGATAGTAGTAACAACAAAACTAATATAGAAACACTTGTCTAATCTAAGGCACACTATTCTAAGAAGTAACTATTGTACAAGAGAGATCTTCACACGAAAGTTAAGCATAATATCTCTTGAGATAAAGACCATTTATGGGTTTATCTACAAAGAACTTGTCATAATAAATTAATTCATAGGCTCATTTTGAAAGCACATGCTTGACAATATAGGGACCATGCCACATCGGTTCGAATTTACCAGCACCTAGCTTGTTGTTAGCTTGATCATATACTAAAACTAGGTCACCTTCTTAATGAATGCGAGGGTTAAGACTCTGATCAAACTGATCTTTCACACGTTTCTTGTGAGCTTCAACAGCTAATGCAACAGTGTGGCGTGTCTCATCTAATTGTGCTAAGTATAGAAAGTGTTTTTCCTCTTCATGGGTAGCTGGTAACAACTCAATAGCTAATTTGAGTGATGATATTTCGCATTCAATGGGTAGCATGGCTTCTAAACCATAGACAAGTTGAAAAGAAGTGAACCCTGTAGCTGTTTTTGTAGAGGTTCGATATGCCCATAATGCCAAAAAAAGCATAATATGCCAATTCGATTTATGAGTCCCAATAATTCATTTAATCATGGTTTTTAAACCTTGTTGATGGCCTCAAATTGACCATTATCCTGTGGGTAATACGGAGTAGAATTAACATGGCATAGGCCAAGTTGATCGGAAAGTTCGGTCATCATAATATTTCGAAAATGAATCCCATGGTTTGTGATAATAGCTTGAGGCACACCGAAATGAGCAATCACATGATTGAATACGAAAGTAGCTGCAGTTTTTCCATCAACCACGAATGTAGGCATCGCCTCGGCCCATTTGGTAAAGTAATCTATGGCGAGAATAATATACCCATGCCCCCCAGTCGAGTGAGGGTTACATGTAATGAAATCAATTCCCCATTTCACAAAAGGACCGAAAAAAATGATTGGGTGAAGAGGAGATGGAGGTGCACACATATTTCAATCAAAAATTTGGTAGTTGTGGCATTTTCAGACCACAATTATACAATCTTTGAATAAAGAGAGCTAAAAATAACCAATGCGCAATATCTTTTGGGTTGTGGCAAACCCAGACATATGACCACCACACGCTCCAGAGTGGCAATCATTTAAAACCTTTTCAGCCTCTTCGTGAGTTATACAACGTCTAAAAACAGAATCCGCACCATGACAATAAATAGTGTCGCCAACAATATTATATTGCTAGGATTGATATCATATTCTTTGTTGATTTGAATGTGAAAGCTCTGGGCAAAAGGTTTGGATTTGAAGATATATAATGATATCTCCATACCATGGGTCTAAAGTATTGATAAGAAATATAGATTCATCGGCGATGGGATTCTCTACCACGGTTTCCGTCTCAGTATTGGGAAAGTCACACAATCTCAATAAAAACTAGTGATTTCTTTGACTTGGACTTCTTGAATTCCAAATAAAACTCTTGTAGGATGACAATCCATTTGGAGTATTTTCCCCCGAGTAATTATTTTTTCAAGATATACATCATTGGGTTGCAATTAGATATCATTGTTGTTTTACGTAAGAGTATATAGTGACGAAATCATTGGACAACTTGAACTGCTGCCAAGGCCAATTTCTCCACACATGAATATTTGATTTCCATCGGGTTGAGATTCTGGCTTAGGTAATAGGTCACATATTCATTGTGAGATTCATCTTCTTGAACCAAGACCATTCCAATTGTGGAATCCGAGGCAGCTAAGTATAAAAAGTAATCCTGGTGGTAATTAGGTGGATGCAATAACGATGCATAGGTCAACACATTTTTTAGTGCATCAAAATATTTGTTAGCAATCTCATCCCAAATAAATGGAACACTTTGTTTCAACAACTAGGTAAAACCTTTTGTTAACTCAGCATAGCTCGGGATAAACCTACGTAAAAAAATTTCTTTCCCTTGCAAACTCTGAAGTTGGCAAAGAGTGGAAGGAGGAGGTAAATTGATGATAGCCTCAACCTTCGAAGGGTCAACACGAATGCCATCTTTCGAAACGATGAATCCAAGTAATCATCCTGATTGTACACAAAAAACACATTTGTGTGGATTCAAATGAATTTTGTAATGCCTACATCTCATGAAGATAGCTCATAAGTGTGTAGGATGATCTTCTCTACATAAATAATGAGCGTAAATCATCCAGATAAGGTTGTACAATATGTTTGATATCATGAAAAGCATAAGACATAGCTCTTTGAAAAGTTGCACCAGCATTTTTTAGTCCGAAAGGTAATTTGAAATAAGAAAATGTGCCCCAAGGACATATAAATGTTGTTTTTGGTTGATCTGCAGGGAGTGTATTGATTTGATTATAACCAGAAAAACCATCCATAAATGATAATATCTCATTTCTGGCACAATCATCAATAATTTGGTCGATATAGGGTGTAGGATAGTTGTATTTTGGACATGCCTTGTTAATGTCCCTATAATCGACGCATACTCTTATAGTCCCTTGTTTCTTCATAACGAGAACTATGTTAGATACCCAATCTGTCAATGGAATTGGATAAATAAATCCTGCTCGTAATAGCTTCTCAAATTCAGCTTTAATAGGTGCAACTTTCTGCGGATGTATTGGATGCAATCTCTGTCTAATATGCTTATCATTTGGGTATGTCTTAATTTCATGAATTACAATCTTAGGATCGATTCCTGGCATCTCTTCGTAAGACCAGGAAAAAAATGTCTCGGAATTATTGAAATAGGGCTTTGTAAGTGTTAATCTCTTCCATCGAACAAGAAGCACCTATATTAATGTTTTCAATAATTCCAGGTTTAACAGATATGTCGATAGGAACTGTTGTAAAAATGTTTCCCAAATTTGTCTCAGAATCTGAATATGTAATCAATGTGGGATTTTGTGGTTCCTTGACATAATAAATCGTAAAAATAGACGAAAAATCATTTTCAAACTTATCAAGATTAGGTAAAAATGAAGATCTATGATGTAGATCATCCCAGGGTAATTCGTCCGATGAAAAAATTTCCCGAATACTTTCATCAGTGTTAAATACATGTTGAAAGGAATCTGAAAGATGTTAAGGCTAAGCTTGATAGAGAAGATGATTCTTTGCTGATCACATTCATTTGATCAGGAATAGTTGAAGGTGTGTCAAAATACGATTGTACTGCTACATATGTCATTTCAAAAGGACTCAAAGGAATCTCGCCATTGAAAAAGTCCAATTCTGATTTTGAAGGGACTATGTAATATTCCCAAAATTTAGACCTCATCTAAATGGAATATTATAGTTAATTTTATCTTTAGATAAATGAATAAATGGGTAGGGAGGCCCATTGACAGGAAGAATAACATTCCTCATGTGAAAAGAGGAAGAATAAGCAGCTAAAAGGAGAACATTTAGGTGTGAATAGGGAGGAAATCATATTGATTTAGTCATCTTTGACCAAATCAACATATGCTGTCTAGATACATTGCATCTCCTTGATGAACAACACAGATTTGGTGGAGGACAACTTGCATGAGCTTGGAGGAAAATGTGGATGGGACTGAATGAGGAGAGGTTCACTTGCTATATATGGAGAGGGTGGAAGCCTTTGTTATTCATGTTGTTATTTATTATTATTTGGTCTGTTTAGACATTTGGCTTCCTCTTGTTGTTTAGCAGGGTTGCAGTGATGTTGAGCACCAGGTGTTCCCAAGGGGGAATCCCATATCTTCCTTTGAGAGGCCTCTTGGGAGAGTATTGTACTGATTTTTTCCACATCCAGGCTTGAGGCCAAGCAGCAATCTTCATCCACAGCATTATTTCTGTAGCAGTGTAATGCTGTGTTGCAGGGTGTTGTAGTGGAAGATTGATCATTCCACTCCCGGGTCTGTTTCTCAGTAGAAGGTGCCTTCCTTCTCTTGAGAGATCAGCAAAGGAGATTTCTGAGCTCATTTCACATCTTAGCAGTAGTCCAAAGCACCTATGCACTCCTACACAACAGTTCCTTCTAGGAATTGCATAATTTTCTAGAGAGCTATTGCAACAGGGTTTTTACCCTTGTTTTGGAGCTAGTTTCCTAGGGAAAGGGCCAACCATTCTCCCGGAAAGCTAGAGGAAGGGATATTTATCCCTCTTTGTATTATTCATCCATATTCATATCATGTTGTAGTGATACTTCATTATTTTTGAGCTGAATAAATCTGATCTGCTCTTTTTGTACATGTGTCTCAAGAAACCCTTGCCGGGTTATCTCTATAATGCAATAAGGAGGCCAGATCTCTGTTTTCTTAGCATATTGTGCCATTAATCTCCAGATATATGTTTTTCTATTGTAATTTTTTAGAAACCCTCAAGGATTAACACTGTACATGCTTCAATAATTTCTGCATAATCAAATTTCATGGGATTTGGGTGTTTCTAAGACATTGTAAGGCCGGGAGACCTGTTTAACATATCAAAAGGGATTTCTTTCTAATCCCCTTTTGTATGTAAGGTCCTTAGTCTATATGCTAAGGGAGAAAACCATTATTTACCCTGGTTATAATGTAGTTACCTGGGAATAACGTTTTGGGGGTCTATTTTGCTGCTTTTCCCCACTAGGAGATAATGTATAAAGGCATACTTTTGCTGATATGTTCATAATCTAATAGAAGGGTGTTTAAAGACACATTTTATGAAATCATTTGCTATAGTACTTAATTTTGCTCATTTATTTTTGTAGCTCCACATTTGGAATATCTTAGGATATTCCCAATAGTGTAGATTTTCCCTATTTTGGGATATTACACTGGTATCAAAGCTTCTTTCTTGGCACAACCTGTGGATTTCAGCCATTATGCCATGAACAGAAGGGGAGATGTATAGAAAATAAAGGACTCCATTATGTGGAGGAAAGAAGGAAGATAGGCTTACAAAGCTACTTCCAAGATCTATACAGAACTTTTCAGAAGATATGAAAAGAATAAGGATGGAGATGAGATCTCCAGAAGAGTTTGGATCTAGAACTAGATCTAGATTTTCACATGGTGAGTGTGAGCATGCAGCTACACTCCATAATACACAACGCAGTCAAATTCCCAGATCTATCATGAGATGGATGAAAGGAGGGAGAATGCCTAAGAGGAAAAGTCTTAGTAATTTGTTGCAAGAACCTCTATCTCATATGCCTAAACCAGAGGACATGTGGATCTCTTTTTCACAAGAGGATCCAATTATTGGAGGATTGAACATGCACATTAATGAAGATGAGGGCAACAACACTATCATATATAGAGCACATCTAGTACCTCATGTAGAGGAAGGGGGAGCACATGCTCCAAGAGGAGGGATTCGTGTATCCTTGCAAGAATTTCCCTAGGATCTCACATATGGGAGGCAAAGTAAAATCAATGAGCAGCATGATTGTGAGATAATGTTGATGAAAGGAGAAGGTAGGGAGGAAGGACATCATCATTTGATGAGGAGCACACACCCTTATCTATTTTAGAGAGCTAGTGCAAGGACGAGGAAGACTGATTTGCGTTGTGAGGGCAAGGGCAAGGTTGCCCAACCATATGAACAGTCTTCTCTTACAATTGATGTCTCACTATGTGGAGGCATTTCACCGGGGAGGCCACCAAATCGGGAGTTGGTAAGAGAAATCTTGCCATTTGGTTCACCACTCTTGGATTTTGGAGAGGTGAAGAGTTTGGAGAGAGACTTTGGCATGGGGGATGTCAAAGTAGCAGGCAGCAGCTTGAGGAGAGCTTAACATGCCAGATCACCAGCGTTGTCTCTTGGGCAGATTGATCCATATTGGAGATCTCAACTCTTGGTAGAGTACTCCAAGGATCTTGGTGCTTGCATGATTCTTGATGACCCCGAGGGAGATGAAAGATATATGGTGGATGATATGGTCATCTATTCTTATGGTAGAGTCTTCTTGACTAGAGCTTCTAAGCTCAAGGAGAAGCTGCTACATGCAGCACATGAGGACTTCTTTTCCATGCATTTTGTTGCATATCTTTCTTTGGCAAAGGATTTAATTTGGGAGGGCATCCAGCATGACATATTTCAGCATATGGAGAGATTCATAACCCAGATGATGATAGAGAGGAGGTCACAGCCACTTCCCTACTATTTGGAGGTGAGGGAAAATTTATGGTTGAGCCATTTCAGCTCAAGATCTCAAGTACATAATGGAGGATGCACAATATCACTTTATGTTTTGTACTTCTTTATTTATATTTGCAACATATTGTACCAAGGAGGATTGTCCCTTCTTTCATTTTGTATAATGATGTACTTGAAGCCATTTGTAGCATTGAGATTGGCTATCTCATGAGTGGTTTGTGGGGGAAGCCACATGATTTTTGGTGTGAACCATTGACACCACTTTGTATTTTCATGTTGCTATCTTGTAAAATGATTGTGGCAGCAAACAAGTGGCTGGAAAAGAACTTTTTCTTGTTTGATTTGATGCAGGAAAAAGATGCACTACGCTGGTTCCATGAGAGGAGCTATGATCCACTTTCCGGTTGTCATGTGACAACTTGTTTTCAATTGTTTTTGCTTCCATGTATTGCTGATATTTCTATGTTCATGGGAAGCTTTGTTTGGAGAGTGGGATATGAGATGGAGATGCATATTGGGAGCATTATTCTCCCTACTATTCATGTTTTATGTTTCAGGAGGAGCAATGGGAAAACCCTGATTGCCACATCACAACTCTTTTCTTCAATGGAGTAATCCATTTGAAGAACTTGAGTGCTTGAAGGAGGCACTTCATGGCTAGATTATTTGATGGGGTAGCTTCGGCCATTCTTGGAGGCCATATTCTTTCATCCCAAAGACATAAAAAACCCCACACTTATCATAAATGGATAGAGAAACAAATGAAGGGAGGAAAACTAATCTCTCCATGCAACCCCACTACATTGCACAAACAAGGGGTTGATAAATGTTTTGATGAGCTACCTCGAATGGCTCATTTCATTTGGATGATAGCATGGGTGATGGAATCACTCATTGGGAATAAGATTCCCCATGTGGTCATCACTCCTACATTGAGGAGGCCATTGAACAACAAGGAGATCTCCACTTGCACTTTCCACTTTCTCATGTTTTTACACACTTGGGAGGATTTGTTGCTGAGATATGGTGGGATCTATTAATGAGGAGGCCACAAGGAGAGGGAGGGAGGAAATTTTTCTCTACCTTTGCAGTTTCTTGAGGACAAGAAAAATTTTGGATGGGGAGGAATGTAATATTCCCAGAATTTATACCTCATCTAAATGGAATATTATAGTTAATTTCATCTTTAGATAAATAAATAAATGGGCAGGGAGGCCCATTGACATGAATAATAACATTCCTCATGTGAAAAGAGGAAGAATAAGTAGCTAGAAGGAGCACATTTAGGTGTGAAAAGGGAGGATAGCATGTTGATTCAGTCATCTTTGACCAAATCAACATATGCTATCTAGATACATTGCATCTCCTTGATGAACAACACAGATTTGGTGGAGGACAACTTGCAAGAGCTTAGAGGAAAATGTGGATGGGACCCAATAAGAAGAGGTTCCCTTGCTATATATGGAGAGGGTGGAAGCCTTTATTATTCATGTTGTGATACATTATTATTTGGTCTTTTTAGAATTTTGGCTTGCTCTTGTTGTTTAGTAGGGTTGCAATGCCGTTGAGCACCGGGTGTTCCCGAGAACGAATCCCACCTATTCCCTTGAGATTCCTCTTGGGAGAGTATTGTGCTGAATTTTTCCACATACAGGCTTGAGGCCAAGCAACAATATTTAGCCACAGAATTATTTCTGTAGAAGTGTAATGCTGTGTTGCAAGGTGTTGCAGTGGAAGATTGATCATTCCACTTTCGGGTATGTTTCTCCGTAGAAGGTGCCTTCCTTCTCTTGAGAGATCAGAAAAGGAGATTTTCGAGCTAATTTCACATATTTGAAGTAGGCCAAAGCACCTCTACACTCCTAAAATGTAGTCCCTTACAGGAACTACATCATTTTCCACAGAGCTGTTGCAACAGGGTTTTTACCCTTATTTTGGAGCTAGTTTCCTAGGGAAAGGGCCAACCCTTCTCTCGGAAAGCTAGATGAAGGTATATTTATCCCTCTTTGTATTATTCAGACATATTCCTATCATGTTTCAGTGATACTGCATTATTTCTGAGCTGAATAAATCTGATATGCTCTTTTTTGTACATGTGTCTCAAGAAACCTTTGTTGGGTTATCTCTATAATGCAATAAGGAGGCCAGATCTCTGTTTTCTTAGCATATTGTGCCATTCATATCCAAATATATGTTTTTCTATTGTAATTTTGAAGAAACCCTCAGTTTTTAATGTTGTACGTGCTTCAGTATTTTCTGCATAATCAAATGTCATGGGATTTGGGTGTTTCTAAGACATTGTAAGGCCGAGAGACCTGTTTTACATATCAAAAGGGATTTATTTTTTATCCCCTTATCGGTTCCTTAACAGACTTAAGGAGAAAACCATTATTTTCCCCCGGTTAGAACAAGCACCCTGGGAACAACGTTTTGTGGGCCTACTTCCGCCGCTTTTCCCCACTAGGAGATAGTGTATAAAGGCATACTTTTCTTGATATGTTCATAATCTGATAAAAGGGTGTTTAAAGACACAATTTATGAAATCATTTGCTGCAATATTTTATTTGTGCTCTTGTATTTTTGTAGCTCCACATTTGGAATATCTTAGGATATTCCCAACAATGTAGATTTTCCCTATTTTGGGATATTACACACTGCCCATGTGTTATCAAATGGTATAGTGGCTGATG
>JAXQQM020086108.1:0-28529 GCA_034641835.2 Pinus albicaulis | reverse complement strand
CACTTTGGTTCTACTCTTATATGATTTATATATCCCTGCATTGTACCCCAACTCTTTCAAATGCTTCAACACTTCCCTACACAAGTAGCTCTTACTACGATTCACCACCATGTTCTCCTTATTTTCCATGGCAGAGTTTACACATCCCAACAACCATAACTCTGCTACACTCATACAAGAGACCATGCCCTATATTGTTTATGGAAAAAATCAAATTAATAAAGGGCAATACATATTCCATAAAGGGTCATATTCTCCACTCACTGAGCTCTATGTCATCACATAAACACATATTTCCAGGTACAAAGAAGCTTAAAATATATACCTAAAAGGAGAGTGACCGTACCTCCAGTAATTGAATAGAATGGGAATCCACGGGCTCATTATCAGAGCAGGATTTTCGATGAGAGTCAAATTCCATAAAATCATGGACCATATCGCTGAGGGAGGCACACTCCGATTGATTCTCCTTCCCACTCTTTGAATCCCAATTCTTTTTCTATAATTCTTTATGATTACCAACTTTCATCGTTTCAATCATAAGAGTGGAGAGATTTTTGGGCTTCATAGCCTGACAATTCATCTCTGGCCATGCATAGTTATGCACATTCCCCTTCAGTAAACCCTCTTCCCGGTATCTCCTCTCTTTCGGATTTTCCACAGTGCCAATGTTGGTCCAGTCTGAGGGCAACAGAGGGCCCGAAATTGTTACAAAACCAAGATCTCTGCTATCCAAAATCGACCTGGCTGACCGATAAAACTGTAGATTATAACCTCAAATTTGTATACAGATGTTACCCCAGAGTTGAAGCGCATGGAAATAGGACGAATTAGCAAGGTAGATGTATTAATATGAAAAAATAATTTCAAACCTCCAACATATACATTTTTTTATACACTGTTCGGGGCTTAAGGTTTAAGATTAGTATTATGTTTAGAGATGTTAAATACTACTTTTTCTTTCCTAGTCACGATGGGAAGCTTAGTTGGCTTAGTTGGTATGAGGTGTCAGGTTGGTGGGCCCCATCGGGTCAGCTTGCAAATGCTTCCAATTTGGTAAAAGAAAAAAAAATAAAGATTGTGGAATTTAAGATGAGTATTATGCTTAGAAAGGTTCAATACATTGGTTATTATTTTTAAAGGGTAGCTCAATTAATTGAAGCCCCACCCAAACCATTTTCCCCCTCTGTGCTATCATGATGCATGGGTTGGTGACCCCTTTCGAGTGACTTTTACAATGCTTCTAACTTGGAAAAAAAACAAAGGAAAAAGACGACTTAAATAATGTGAAGTTTACTTTTTACCCTTTATAATAAGGTATAGGAATGTTAGTGGCTTCAGTTTATTATTAGGGTTGAATTAAAAGTTATAGTTTTAAATTCGGTAAACAATTTGATATAATAATTTAGTTTAAAATTGGATTTGTTGCTTTATTATTATAAAATAATAAAATAAACACATATTTTTATTAAAGAGGTTATATATATTGGTTTATGATTTAATAAAGAAAAATGATGTTGAAAATATTGTGAATTTTTCAAAATTCAGGCTTCTATGATGCATTGTAAATATTCAGAAATTTTTTTATTTAATGTTCTTTTACATGTGATTATTACGGAAGAAAATTCTGAATATTGTGAAGTTTACTTTAATCTATTATGATTGAGTTTTAAGGAGTTATTGGTAAAGAATTAAATTTTTAAAAGAAATATGCTTAAATTCTATAAAAAAATTGATATATCAATTTAGTTTATAATAAGATTTATTATTTTATTGTTATAAAATAATAAAATAAACACATTTTTGCATGAGTGATGGGGTGAGAATGTGTATATAAGTTTTTATCCAAAAGAATGAGGAATTGGATGAATGATGTGTGCATGGCCAATATATTTTATCAAAATAAGACATGTGATAAGATGAAGATTATTTGCATGTTTATTCACTTTGTTGAATAGTAGTTATGGATTGATTAAAGATGGGTGATACAATGAAAATTATCTGTATCTCCATTCGCTCTCTTGAGTAGTTATGGGATGGTAAAGATGTGTATAGACACCTCTGTCCCAAAAGGATTATTTGGGTGAATGATTTGTGTATGTACTATACTATTTACCAAAAGAAAATGGGATAGGAGATGAAGACGTTATGTATGTCTATTCACTTTGTTGAATGGTTATGAGCAGGTGAAGATGTGTACATACACTTTTGCTCCAAAAGGATTATTTGGGTGAATTATTTGTGTATGTAGTATACTCTTTACCAAAATAATACTATATGTATGTCCATTTACTTTGTTGAATGGTTATGAGAGGGTGAATATGTGTACATACACTTTTGCCCCAAAAAACCAAAAGAAAATGGGAAATAAGATGAAGACTATATGTATGTCCATTCACTTTGTTTAAAGGTTATGAGAGGGTGAATATGTGTACATACACTTTTTCCCCAAAAAGACAATAGTTGGGTTACTCATGTGTATGCACAATACCCTCTACAACAAGAACATGGGTGATAAGATGAATATTATATGCATGTAATTTCACTTTGTTGAATGACTATGTGAGAGTGATGTGTATATACATAGTGGTATTAACGTATATTACTATGTAAACTTGTAATAAATAGAAGTGGAAATTTTGTAAATATTTTAATAATTTTAAGAGATTAATAGAAAATGTTGTGACTTTCTATAATTGGTTTACATTCAAAGTTTGCAAACTCATTTTTCTCAAAACTTTCCAACCTATGCCTCGCGTTTAGCTAATTTTCCTATCCAAAACAAAAATCCAAAATACTTCTCCAATGTTATTGCCTTTTGAAGCTATGTCTAACTATTAAGCTTTTTTTCCTTAAGAAAAGACATCTTCTTTTTCTTTGGTATCCTCAAGAATATGAATATTCAATTCAAAAGGCACCATGGATTAGTAGTAGATTTGGTTTGTTGAAGATATTGGGCTCTTTGTTTCTAAAGGAAGCCATAATGATACCTAGAGTTATTCCATTTGGTTCCTTAACCCATAAATTTCACTTTCTTGCTTTTGAATCAAAACCCCATGTTCCGATAAACTTATTATCCTTATTCTGATGCATACCATGTTGTTGCTAAAGCTCAAACTATATCATGAGATAAAACATATTTATAAAGTTCCATTTATGCTCAACATTCATGTGGTCTACTTAATCACTAAATTTATTAGTATTAAAATTCCTTAACAATTTTAGTAGTACCCTTATATAAGGGTTAGGTACCATAAGGTGTGCACCTCTCAACCTATTGTAAATATACAACAATCACTCTTAAGATCTATCATCATCTTTATATTATAAAAAATTAAAAATATAAATATATATTAATTAAAATTAAAGTAAACAAATACATTTATAAAAAATAAAAAATAAAAATACAAATTTATCATAAATATTCACCTCAAATATCATTAAAAATAAATATAATATTCTCAAAATCTAAATATTTATTCGCTCCAGTCTCTTATATTGTACATATTCATTCACTCCACTCTATTATATGATTTAAGCAATTGTAAATATACTTGTGTTAAATCACTACCTTCACAATCATAATAAAATATATAAAAATTAAAATTCAAAATATACAATTATCTCAAATTGATATATAGAAAATTAAAATTATTAAAAGCAAATATGAAGTTGCATTCAATACATTTTCTATGTGGTGGTTCATGGAACAACATGAAACATGATTGTGTCAGTTGTATCATTTGGATCGATTTCATGAACTCTGTTATATCATTTAAGACATATAACCTAACAACAAGGTAAATTATATGTAACTTTAAATTATGCTCATAGAATTTATTTTTGCCTATAAAATTTTTATTTTTATATAAACCAGCTTAGATCCATCTTACCTCCGGATCTATCTAGTGCCGAGAGGGATCAAATCTCTCTAGATGCAAACCCTTCCTCGAGTTTTTCACTTGAGGAAAGGTTTGCATCTCGAGAGATTTGATCCCTCTCGGCACTTGATAGATCCGGAGTTAAGATGGATCTAGGTTGGTTTTAGTTGTGTGCAGCCAAGGAAAAACTATCGATAATATGAGGAACATATGACTAATTTTATCAATAATATGTAAATACCTCTAATATTATTATAACCATTTTAAATATGATAAATATGTTTGAGATTTATCAATTCATTTTAATTTTAAATTTGCTTAGTTACCTCAGTTTGTTGAGATGACAAGTATTGTAAAATAAAAAATCATGAAATAAAATTTTTGAATGCAAAGTAAAAATGTAATAATATTGAATGATAGAAAATGTGAATAATAAGATTGTAGTAAATTACAAATAGCCTTCATTTTGATCAATCTCAAACTATTTTCTTCTACTATTATTATTTTCACCCTTGTTAGTTTGGTCATCTTTTCATATCGATTATATGAAAAAGACAGTTGAAATCATAAACCATTTAAATATTTAGCTCGAGTTGTTGTAGTAAACATCATACCTTGTCTCTCTTGCTTTCAAATATTATTATGTTTAATACTATAACACAAAAATAAATCTTCAATATTTTTTTGTGCTTACACTGAAATCAATGCACACTATTAATCCAATGACTTTAAAATTAATGTACCATCATACATCCAATTACATCAAATTATAAATCAACAGATACACTAAAATCAAATAATATTAGAAAACAACATCTACACTGAAATCAATGCATCTAATGCAAGTAATGAAATAGGATTAGAAATCAACATCTACACTCAAACCAATGCATGTAGTGCAAGTAAGAAAATATGATTAGAAACCAACATATACACTAAAATCAATGCATCTAGTGCAATCAATCAAATAGGATTATAAACCACCATCTACACTGAATTAAATGCATTTAATGCAAGCAATCAAATAGGATTAGAAATAATATATATTGAAATCAATGCTTCTAGTGTAAGCAATCAAATATAATTAGAAATAAAAATCTATATTGAAATTAATGCATCTAGTGCAAGCAATAAAATAATATTAGAAATCACCATCTACACTGAAATCAATGCATTTAGTGCAAGCAATCAAATAGGATTAGAAATCATCTACATTGAAATCAATGCATCTAGTGCAAGTAATCAAATATCATTAGAAATCAAAATCTACACTAAAATCAATGCATCTAGTTCAAGCAATCAAATAGGAGTAGAAATCACCATCTACACTGAAATCAATGCATCTATTGCAATAAATATTCTTCCCTCTCCCCTCTCCATATATATCTATATGTCCCTCCATATCTGCTCCTTTGTCTCTTTATCTCACCCCCACAAACACACACACTCTCTTATTCCATATTTATTAATATCTTTGTCCCTCCCTCCCTGTCTCCATCTATCTCTTATTTCTCTTCACCTTCCATCTATATCTCTATCTCCCCTTTTCTCTCTATATCTACCCCAAAACATTCACTCTCTTTTTCCAATATATATATCTATCACTCCCTCCTCGTCTCCCTCCCCCTCTCTCTCTTCCCTTTCCCTCCCTCTCCCCCGCTTATATCTCTCTTCCCTCCTGCTATCCTCTCTCCCGATATCTCCATCTTCCTTATCACTCCCTCTCTCTCTTTCTACATATTTCACTTTCTATGTATTGCTTCTTACCTCACTCTCTCTCCGCCTCCATCTCCATCTCTCCTTCCCTACCTCTCTCCACTTTCTCTCTTCCTTTCTCTCCCACCTCTCTCTCTCTCTCTCTCTATCTTCACCTTCCAAACTTGTTAATATATTCCTCTCTCTCTCCTTATTTCCTCCCTTCTCTCCATAGGTACCTCTTTATTTCTTTATCTCACCCCAAACATGCACACTCTCGCTCCATATCTCCCTTGTCACTCCCTCTTTCTCTCCACTTGTCACATTCTATGTATTTCTTCTTCCCTCCCTCTCTCCTCCTATCTCCCTCCCTCTCTCCTCCTCTCTCTCAATTCCCCTCTCTTTTCATTCCTCTCTCTCCCTTTCTCTCCTACATCCCTCTCTCTTCCCCCATCACTCATTCTCTTTGTCTCTCTCATTCCGCTACAATCCTCTCACTTTCCCCTCACTCTCTCCCTCTCTCTCAAGTCCTCTTTCTCGTCCTTCATATCTCTCCCTCTCTCCCTCTCTCTCTCTATGTATGCGTGTCTCTCCCTCCCTCTCTTTTCCATTCAATCCTCTCTCTCTCTCTCTCTCTCTCTCTTCCCTCATCACTCTATCTCTCTCTCCAACTATGTTACTATATCCCTCCCTTTCTTCTTCTCTCTACTTCCCTCCCACCTTGTCTCCATCACTCCTTCTACGTCTCTTTATCTCATCCCTAAACATACATATTCTCTTTCCATCTCTCCCTTTTCACTCCCTCTCTCTCCATTTCCCACTCTCTATGTATTTCTTCTTCTCTCCCTCTCTCCTCCTCTCTCCCTCTTTCTCTCTCTACCCTCCAATCCTCTCTCCTTCTCCTCCCTCTTTCATTCCTCCTCTCTCCTCTCCTTCAATTTATCTCCATCTCTCCTTTGTCACTTTCACATATATCATATGTCTTTGTTCTTCCTCCCATATATATCTAGAGTTAATGTGTGTGTGTGTGTGTGTGTATATAGATAACAAATTTAATATTGTATTAATATAGCATAAAGCTAATAATATTAATATGAATATTAGATTTAGTAATATAATAATTTTAATATTATTGTTAGGTTAATAATATTTTTTTGCATGCTATTATTATTAATTTGTTCCATAGGCTTCATATATAATTGATGTTGATTTCTACTCCTATTTGATATATTTTTATTTATTTACCTTACATTTTTATACCTCTTTATAAATGTAGGATTTCAGTCTATGGTATTAATAATAATTTTTCCATGGTATTAATAGTAATTTGTCCCATGCTATTTGGGACATAGGATTCACCTAAATAAAACCTTCTATATTTATATATTTTAAAACTCTTCATATTTTAAATTTATTTTTAATTGTTTATTTATATGGTTGTGTAAGTTATTCTTTAAGACGACATTGATTTTTATTTTTTGTTTTTTATTTTGGATTCCAACATACTTACACATCGGGGTCAGAATGCGCCTCTTGGTGCAATAAATTGAAAGTTCAAGTAAATAAAAAATTTCACGTTTTTCTCATATATATAAATTTAAATTTTGAATTTATTGGTTTTTATTTTTTTAACAAGTCAGAATTAATAAAATATATAACACAGATTAATTTTTTATAAATATTATTATATGGAAATTTTGTCTATATTATTATAGCTAGCATAAAACTGTATTATATTTTGCATAAAATTGTATGGGCTTTAAGTTTTAAATGAAAATTTTCAAGTTCAATGGTTATGAATAAGACCTTGAATCATCACCTGATTTATTGGTGATCCATTATAATGGAAATTTTAGCTTGCGATATGATATAACACTATTCATAGACCAAGATTGTTACTCTATTGGTGATTCATTGTAATGGAACTTTGGGCTTGCGATATGATATAACACCATTCATAGACCAAGATTGTCCCTATATAAAAATTTAATATTGATATGCAATGGGTGAAAACAAGATAAACCTTTTGATATATTTTTATAAATTGTATGGTAGCATTGGTACCTTCTATGTTCTCATGGACACTGGGAAAAAAAGGAAAGAATGGAATGAATTTCTGTCCTATTTTCCTATCCTCACTAACTTCCTCATACTCGAAGTATTTTTCTAACTTACTTATCCAGTCCAACAATGCTTCTGTGGACAGGCTGCCATCATAATTAGAAATTTCTGGTCTTGGTTTGTTGCTAGCCATCAAAACTGATTTCAATAGTTTGATCTCTAGTGTCTCATCTTCTGACCCATCTGCCAGCGCCATTGTTTCACCCTCACTGTAATCTCCACCTTCACGATCCCTAAGCCCTCCTAATTCAACTACTACCAAACGTGCTGATATAATTCTAGTTTCTTCTCGCATTTCTTCATCTACTGCTCCCCTTGCAGCTCTCCCCTGGCCTCTTCTTCCTAATTCCATTTTCACTTAGGAAGAAAAAATTCTCTAATACTACAATTAGTGGGGATGCAAGGATGAAAATTAAAACGATGTTTTAAAACTTTAACAAAACCTTATCAACACAAATTTTATTCTAAGATACAAATGTTTTAAATCTACCCCTTTTACAATTCTCTTGACGCCATGTGATCACGAGTCCAAAACCATGGGTTAAGCTTCCACATTTAAATGCATATGACTTTAGGGTTTGAGTTTCCGTCTTTCGTCACAAGGGTTTGAGAGAGAAAGCTGAGTATGGGTTTCAACCCTGTGGCCGCCTGCAACTCTTCTAAATGTTTGATTGTGTGTATTGGGGTTTCAACCCTGTGGCCACCTGAAACTCTGCTAAATGTTTTACTGTGTGCGTCGACTTGGTTCCTCCTTTGTGGAACGTCCATCCTCACGAAGAAAATGTTGTCTGCTCGGAAACATTGGAACTTCTTTTTTTCGTTATTCTCCTATCTTTGTCCATTGCTTTCACTAATTCGACTGTTGCTTTAAATACTGTCTTTTATGCATTCAACAGGTGCTAATTCAGTTCCTAGGAAGCTCTGTTTCTATTTCACAGAGGTAACTTCTCATTCTGGTTATTATTATTGATTTTCATTTTTTCCTTACTAACCTCTAGGTGTGGTAGCAGGTGACGACTTCTTTGACTTCATGGAAATGGGTTTCCATTTTTGGTTGCATTGGCCCCTTTTCCTTAGCTTTTTGGGGTTTTCTACTTCATGTAAGTCGTCTGGCGATACTCATCTTTGTCCCTTATTCGATTTCCTCTATTTCAATCAAATATTTCCACTCTAAATTTCTAGTAATTTTTTGTGGAATACAAGTGTCGAACATGGTGTGGCCTCCTGATACCATCGTGGTCCAATTCTTCCTTGTGAAACAGGGTAGGACCTTTCCCTTGTATGCCTATGATTTTCAAGTATTAGGATTAACAAACCCCAAGAGGGTTTCGAGGCTTTTAGCTGTCGAGTAGGTTTTTCCTTCAATTTTCTTTGTGGCTTACTTTGTAATAGGGTAGCCGGTATCCTTGCCATGATTTTGGTATGCTTACAGTTTGGAAGTAGGGTATAAACCCTGGCTAATGTATATTTTGTAGAACTCTTACTGGGTTCGGTCTTCAGTACTATTTTAAATTAGCTTATGTTGTTCCAATGTTACTATCCAATTTTGACTTATATTTGCAGACTTTTAAGAACGAAAGATGAATAGGAAATCTGTTATCAAATGCATTTAAAATGCACCTATAATTCTGTTTCCAATGTATTGTTCTTGTTTGACTCAATTCGGCTTCGTCCTGCTTGAACTTCTGGGTTCTGTAACTTCATTTACCTATCACAAAAAAACTCTTGGCACATTTTAATATTCAGATTAGCCTCAAAATGCAAAAAATTAACTTTATTTGAAAAGTAACTCTTCTAACTCTCCTCCCTACTGATGGAAAACCCTCTTTTGGTGGGGTTTGCGTTGGTTTATACCTTTCCCGAATCCCCCATGTAGTTGAGAAACTGCCATTCAATTTCATAATTGTTTATCAAACCTAACCTTACTACTTAACTAATATAACCTAATTATTCCTTAACAAAAAAATACAATAGCTTTATTAATCTAATTTTAACTTTTAAAAACAAAAAAGACTAAATAAAAATTTATTTCTGCCCAGCAGAAAGTAACCAGTTCTAGCTATAGCTTTTCAGTTGGAAGCTCTTGCATCATTAGAAAACATCATAAAGACAATACTCATTTTATTGTTATGTTTTCTCCAGTACAAGCTATTACTTACAGGTTGTGTGTTTAATTTCATGCATTTATATGTTCAAATAGGTGCTTCGTGACCAAATTTACTTATAGAATGCTACTTACAAGTGTTAATCTTGTTAGCATCAAAAGCCATTTAAAGACCCTCTCTTGCATACAACTGATACTAGAATAAGATTTTTTTCCTCAATTAAAAATCATATTCTAGTTCCATGTGTGTGTAGGTGACCTCTTCATTTAGTTTTGGAAATGATTGTGTGAAATAATTATAAAACTTATAGCCCTATCTTGATTTCCTCTTCATTTAGTCTTACAAAGAATTATGTGAAATCATTATTAAGCTTATATCTCTACCTTGATTTCTTCATCAATGGAAAAATGGTGTTGTTCTACCCCTAATAAATACCAATATGCTATGCATGTTCCTATTCTTTACCAATAACAATGACACACTTGGACTTCATTACTCTTTGTAAAATTGTTTTGCTAAATATTAGTGCATACCAAAGTAAGTTGACACTTCTTTCACATACATATTTACAACATAAAGCTATGCTATAGTTATAATCTTATCCCAATTAAAACTAATTGTGTAAAAAAACAAAAAAAATCGAGACTTAATGTTTTCGAATTGCTTATTGTTATAAATATGGGAGACGGTGCTAATGCACCACTTGTGGTTCTGAGCCAAAGTATATTTTTTCCATTATTTATTTAAATGGTTAGAGTAAATATTTTTTTTAAACATCTTAGCATGATGTGTTACTATTATTATTGTGAATGCACATGGGATTTTTCTGTAAACAGTCCCAAAAGGTCATGCTGACAAAAATCAGTACTTTCACCGTTGTGTTTGCAGCTCAATTGGTTATTTATAAGTCCTATGGAGAAGATACCAATGTTGGTTAGTGGTGTGTTTTAAAATTACGGATTGCAATCCAAGCGGTTCTATATATATATAGTAAGTTACATTCTTATCCTTTTCATGAGGCTAAGCTTGATGGCATAGTATTTATTAGATTCTTATCCTTGTTCTTGACATTAGAGATGTGGAGCTCCCCGTCACTCACTGTTATCACCGGAGGTCCAGAGGGTAATGAAAATATTTAAAACCCCATAATAAAGTTTAAAAGCAACACCTTAAATTTTTTTTTTTGAAATATTGCTTTGTAAAATATTATAATTTCATGGCCAATTTAAACTATTCATCACTACGTCACATATTTGAAAATAGAATTTAAACTATCCTTTGCTACTGTCTTGTGATTCCGCCTCCTTTGCTACTATCTTGTTTTTACCCACCAGTTTTAGCGAACACAGTACAGGTTAGAAGCCTGTTATCGTATGAGTTGAACTTTGGAGGAGGAATTGGCAAGACCCGCCCGTTTGAAGGCAGTTGTCAATCCTGAAACTTTGCCACCTTTATTCATGGCAGGCTTCTTTGCTTCAACATTAACCAAAGGAAGCTTCCCTTCTTCCAGAGCCAGACGATGAACATTGATTTCGAAACCCTTTTGTTGCGGAGGCTCTGCCGGTTTAACTGGGCTGCTGGAAATAGAATCTGCAGCTGGGTTGGTGGTCCTCTTGTAGTATCCGAACCATTTGGACCTCACGTAGCTGTACACTCTCCATGGCGGAATGTGCATCGCTTTCTTCTTCAGTGATCGTCCGGCCGCGTAGCACATTATTTTGATGATCTTCTTCAATTTCTCAGCTTTTCCAACGAATACATTTGGGAGGAGTCGCACCATGGTGCTGTATTGTTTAGTGGGCCTTGCAATTTCAAACTGCGCTCTGAAATCTATGTCGACCAGTAACCTCTCCTCCTTCGACTTCTCTTCGTTTCTCTCCATTATTACGTCCATGTACTCGTAGTCTCCTGCATTGCCCACCAAAAATAAATTACGTGGGTATAATTTGTTTGGCCTATATGTTAGGAATATTTTGGAATCCAATAATAAACAGAAGTAGAATAGATTTCAAAAATATTTTCAAAATCTACCATCCAATTAAATTTGCATCACTCTCCAAATTAAATTCAATAAATCTACACACAAAAAAATCCAATT
The DNA here is from genome assembly GCA_034641835.2 of Pinus albicaulis. NCBI lineage: Eukaryota > Viridiplantae > Streptophyta > Pinopsida > Pinales > Pinaceae > Pinus > Pinus albicaulis. The sequence continues at coordinate 16,629 of JAXQQM020086108.1, read as the reverse complement.
ACCTAAAGGAATGGAACCGTCTCTAGTTTTTACTCTTAGCGATTTACATATCCCTGCATTGTACGCCAACTCTTTCAAATGCTTCAACACTTCCCTACACAGGTAGCTCTTACTACGATTCACCACCATGTTCTTCTTATTTTCCATGGCATAGTTTACACATCCCAGCAACCTTGACTCTGCTGCACTCATACAAGAGACGATCCCCTGTATTGTTTATCAAAAAAATCAAATTAATAAAGTGCAGTACACATTCCATAAAGGGTCATATTCTCTACTCTCTAAGCTCTATGTCATCGCATATTTCCAGGTACAAAGAAGCTTAAAATATAAACCTAAGATGAGAGTGACTGTACCTCTAGTAATTGAATGGAGTGGTAATCCACAGGGTCATTATCAGAGCAGGATTCTCCATGAGAGTCAAATTCCGATCGATTCTCCTTCCCACTCCTTGAATCCCGATTCTTTTTCTGTAATTCTTTATTATCCCCAGCTTTCACTGTTTCAATCATAAGAGCGGGGACCATTTTGGGCTTTATAGCCTGACAATTCATCTCTGGGCACGCAGAGTTCTGTGCGTTCCCCTTCAGTAAACCCTCTTCCCGGTATCTCTTCTCTGTCGGATTTGCTACAGTGCCAATGTTGGCCCGGTCTGAGGGCAACAGAGGGCCCGACATTGTTACAAAACCAAGATCTCTGCTATTCAAAATCTACCCGGCTGACAGAGAAAACTGCGGATGATAACCTCAAATTTGTATACAGATGTTACTCCGGAGCTGAGGCACATGGAAGTAGGACGAATTAACAAGGTAGTTGTATTAATATGAAAAAATAATTTCAAACCTCCAACATATACATTTTTTCAGACACTGTCCGGGGCTTAAGATTTAAGATTAGTATTATGCTTAGAGATTTTAAATACTGTTTTTTCTTTCTTAGTGACGATGGGAAGCTCAGATGGCTTCTTTGGCATGAGGTGCCGGGTTGGTGGGTCCCATCGGGTCGGCTTGCCATTTTTTTCAATTTCGTAAAAAATAAAAATAAATAAATAAATATTGTGGAATTCAAGATTAGTATTATGATTGATTAGAAAAGTTAAATAAATTAATTGAAGCCCCACACAAACCATTTTAGCCTTCTGTCCTGTCATGATGTATGGGTTAGTGACCCCTTTCGAGTCACTTTTCCAATGCTTCTAACTTCGAAAAAAACAAAGGAAAAAGATGACTTAAATAATATGGAGTTTACCTTTTTTAGTTTTATAGAGGAATGTAAGTGGGTTTCGTTTATTAGGGTTGAATTTTAGTGAGTTACGGATAAGAATATATGTAATTTTTAAAAAGTTATAAATTTAAATTTGGTAAACAATTTGATATAATAATTAGTTTATAATTGGATTTATTATTTTATTATTATAAAATATTAAAATATATACATTTTTATTAAAGAGGTAATATACATTGGCTTATGATTTAACAAAGAAAAATGACTTGGAAAATACTTTAAAGTTTATTTTTTTTATTATTTTTGATAAGAGGGTATAGAGATGTTTTTAACGATACATTTTGGAGGTAATATATATTGGTTTATGATCTAAAAAAGAAAAATGATGTGGAAAACATTGTGAAGTTTACTTTTGATAATAGGTTTTTATCCTAGTAATAGAGTATAAAGATGTTTTTAATAATACATTTTGATGGGTAACTAGCAACTAGATTATAAAGATCTTAAATATATTGGTTTATGATTTAACAAAGAAAAAGATGTAAAAAACTTTAATCTATTAAGGTTGAGTTTTAAAGAATTATTGAGAAAGAATTAAATTTTTAAAATAAATATGCTTAAATTCTATAAACAATTTGATATATCATTTTAGTTTATAATAAGATTTATTATTTTATTGTTATAAAATAATAAAATAAACACATTTTTTCATGAGTGATCGGGTGAGAATGTGTGTTTATAATAGGGTAGAGGAATGTAAGTGGGTTTAGTTTATTAGGGTTGAATTTTAGTGAGTTATTGGTAAGAATATGTGTACTTTTAAAAAGTTATAGGTTTAAATTCAGTAAACAATTTGATATAATAATTTGGTTTATAGTTGTTATAATTTTATTATTATAAAATAATAAAATAAACACATATTTTTATTAAAGAGGTTATATACATTGGCTTATGATTTAACAAAGAAAAATGAAGTGGAAAATATTGTCAAGTTTACTTTTTTATTCTTGATAATAGGTTTTTACTCTTGATAATAGGGTATAGAGACGTTTTCAATGATACATTTTGATGGGAACTAGCAACTAAAGCATATAGATGTTAAATATATTAGCTTATGATTTTAAAAAGGAAAAAAATATAGAAAACTTTAATCTATTAGGGTTGAGTTTTATCGAGTTATTGGTGAAGAATTAATTATTTAAAACATGTATGATTAAATTCTATAAAAAATTTGATATATCAATTTAGTTTATAACATGATTTATTATTTTATTGTTATAAAATATTAAAATAAGCACATTTTTTCATGAGTGATGGGGTGAGAATGTGTATATAAGTTTTCATCCAAAAGAATGAGCAGTTGGGTGAATGATGTCTGCATGTCCAATACATTTTATCAAAAGAAGATAAGTGATAAGATGAAGATTATTTGTATGTCTATTTATTTTGTTGAATAGTAATTTATGGATTGATAAAATATGGGTGATATGATGAAGATTATTTGTATCTCCATTCACTTTCTTGAGTAGTTATGAGATGGTGAAGATGTGTATATACACCTCTGTCCCAAAAGGATTATTTGGGTGAATGATGTGTGTATGTACTATCCTATTTACCAAAATAAAATGAGAGATGAGATGAATATTGTATGTATGTCCATTCACTTTTTTGAATGGTTATGAGAGGGTGAAGATGTGTACATACACTTTTGCTCCAAAAGGATTATTTGGGTGAATGATGTGTGTATGTACTATACTCTTTACCAAAAGAAAATGGGAGATAAGATGAATACTATATTTATGTCCATTCACTTTTTTGAATGGTTATGAGATGGTGAAGAAGTGTACATACACTTTTTCCTCAAAAAGACAATAGTTGGATTACTAATGTGTATGCACAATACCCTCTACAACAAGAAGATGGGTGATAAGATGAAGATTATATGTATGCCCTTTCACTTTGTTGAATGAATATGCGAGGGTGATGTGTATATACATAGTGGTATTAACTTATATTACTATGTAAACTTGTAATAAATATAAGTGGAAATTTTGTAAATATTTTAACAATTTTAAGAGATTACCTTATCATTAATTTTAATAGGGAAATTTTATTAATAGAAAATCTTGTGACTATTTATAATTGGTTTACATTTCAATGTTTGCAAACTCATTTTTATCAAAACTTTCCAAGGTATGGCTCTCGTTTAGCTAATTTTCCTATCCAAAACAAAAATCCAAAATTACATGGACTACTACATATAAAATCTTTCTAAAATATATCTCTAATATTATTGCCTTTTGAAGCCATGTCTAACTATTAAGATTTCTTGCCTTAAGAAAATACATCTTCTTTTTCTTGGGTATCCCATGAATATTTTTCTTGGGTATCCTCAAGAACATGAATGTTCAATTCAAAAGGCACCATGGTGCAGTAGTAGATTTGGGTTGTTGAAGATGTTGGGCTATATGTTGCCAAAGGAATTTGTAATGATACCTGGAGTTATTTCATTTGGTTCCTTAACCCATAAATTTCACTCTCTTGCCTTTGAATCAAAACACTATGTTCTGATAAGCATTCTTTTTATTCTGATGCATACTATGTTGTCCTTAAACCTCAAACTATATCATGAGATAAAACATTTTTATAGAGTTCTATTTATTCTCAACATTCTTGTGATCTGTATAATCGCTAAATTTATTACTAATAAAATTCTTTAACAATTTTATTAATACTTTTATATATAAAAATTGAAATGCTATAAGATATATACCTTTCAACTCAACTTATTATAAATATATAACAATCACTTTTAAAATCTATCTATTATAAATATAAATATACATTTATTAAAATTAAAATAAATAAATATATTTAAAAAATTAAAATGCACATTTATCATAAATATTCACCTCAAATCTCATTAAAAATAAATATAGTACTCAAATCTCATTAAAAATAAATATAGCATAACTACTTGCTGCTTCTCAAAATATACATATTCATTCACTCCACTATATTGTATGATTTAAGAAATTGTAAATATACCTTTTGTTAAATCACTACCTTCATAAGCATAATAAAATATATAAAAAATAAAATTCAAAATTTACAATTATCAAATTAATAGGTAGAAAATTAAAAGAAAATATGAAGTTACATTCAATATTTTTTTTTAATGTGGTGGTCTTTCTTGCACTTAAAGTCCAAGGTTCATGGCACAACGTGAAACATGATTGTATCGGTTGTATCATTTGGATCGATTTTATGAACTCTACCGTATCATTTAAGACATACAACAAACAAGGTAAATTATATGTAACTTTAAATTATGCTCGTAGAATTTATCTATGTCCATGGAATCCTTATTTTCTATAAATAAATAGAAAGTTCAAGTTTTTCTCAATATAAATTTATAGTTTTCATTTTTTTAACCAATCAAAATTATTAAAATATATAATATAAATTATTTTTTATAAATTATATTATATGGCAATTTTGTTGATATTATTATAGTTTGCATAGAACGGTAAAGGTTTTAGGTTTTAAATGAAACTTTACAAGTTTAATGGTTATGAACAAGATCTTGAATCATCACATGATTTATTGGTAATCTGTTGATTTTAGGTTTTAAATGAAACTTTACAAGTTTAATGGTTATGAACAAGATCTTGAATCATCACATGATTTATTGGTAATCTATTATAAAGGAACTTTGGGCTTGCGATATAATATAACACTATTCATAAATTAATATTGGTACTCTATAAAGATTTAATATTGATATCTATAAGTTGTAAATAAGATAAATTTTTGTATATACTTTCAGAGGTTGTATGGTAGCATTGGTACTTTCTGCGTTATCATGGAAATTTGAATAAAAGGAATGAATGACATGAATTTTTGTGAAGCTTAGATCATAATAATGTATGTTTGTTGACCTAATTTTTTCCAATTTAAGTTCAACATAATAACTCTTATAGTTAAAACTATAAGAAATAACAAAACCTCCATTTTTGAATGCATCTTAGTATCTCCACTTTATATGTTATATTTAAATAACTTATAAAAAAATTAAAATAAAAACCTCCATTTTTGAATGCATCTAGTATCTTCACTTTATAAATTAAAATATGCTCTCTCTCTCTCTCTCTTCATGTGTTTTTCAATTTTTTATGTTATATATATAAATATAAAAAAATTGAGAAACACACATGCAAAAAAAATGTACCAGTTTGAACTCCCATGAAATGTACATGGCATTATCAAGGACTCCTAGTTCAATGGATCTTAATTTTATCTCCATGAAAGAAATATATTGAGTGAAATGCATTTAAACATGTATTCAATACAATCTTAGAATACAATCTTAGATTCCAAAATATTTTAGAAAACAACATACATCACAATAGAATTATTTTATAATTACCAATTGTGTATTCAATTTCATGCATTTATATGCTAAAATAAGCACTTTATGAACATCTATACTTATGAAATGCTACTTACAGATTTTATTATCATTAGCATCAAAATCCATTCAAAGGCCATCTCTTTGCATATATTTGATATTTATTATAATTACTAGTATATTTATCTAAGGGGAAAAATAGTAATAGATGTCCATATATCTCCATGTCACAAATTGAAATAGAAATTAACTTTGTATTTCTCATTCCTTCTCTTTATTTACAGTCTCTAAGATTGAGGTTCTAATATTTTCTTATGGGGTACGTACAAAAATTGTTATGGAAATGGAAAGGAATTATGTTGTTATTATAATAATTTTTTAGTTCTATTTATTGTTTGGGGAAAAATTCCTATTCTTTTTTTTGTGTCTATGTAGGTGACCTTTTCATTTAGTCTTGCAAAGGATTGCATGAAATAATTATTAGGCTTATAACCTTGCCTTGATTTTTTCATCAATGGAAAATTCAACTGTATCACGTAACAATATTTTTCATCCCTTAATGCAATAATGAATACCAACATGTTATGAATATACTTGCTCTTTTACAATAACAACGAAAATATTTGACATCCAATTAATGAAACATAGGCTCTCAACCTCATTACTCCCCGCAAAATATTTCTAGTACCTACTAATTCATGTCAAAGTAAATTCATACTCCTTTCACCTACATATTTACAACTTAAATTTGTGCTATGGTTATTATCTTATCCAAATTAAAACTAGATGTATGTAAGAAGATGAGACTCAGTGTTTCCCAATTGCTTAATTTTAAAGATCCGGGAGACATTCCAAATGCACCACTTGGTGGTTCTTAGCCACGTACATTTTCTACGATTTTTTTCTTAAATTTCTAGAGTGAACTTTATTTTATTTTTTTGAACACCTAACATCATGTATTACTATTATTATTAATTTCATTCACATGGGATTTGTTTATTAATAGTTCCAAAATGTTAGGTTGACCAAAATCAAGGACTTTCAACATGTGATATTCATGTGTTTACAACTCAATCAGGTATTTATAACTCTCTTGGAGACGATACTAATTCTCATGGTTGACGTGTTCTAAAATTATGGATTGAAATTCACTTGGTTTATATATAATAAGTTGCATTCTTATCCTTTTCATCAGACTGATCTTGATGACATAGTATTTATCAGATTCTAGGTTTGTGTATTGTTTTAGTAGGAACACTCCTATTTTTGTTAAAATTTAGTTTTACATTGGATGGTGATATATGAACCATATTTCAAGAGCACAAAATAGTTTCATCATGGACAACACTCTAATATAGATTGCAATTCTCATGGTTGATGTGCTCTTAAATTATAGATTACAATTCCCTTTTTATTAAAGATAAGACTTATTGAAATGCGTGAGGTAGATGTATGTTTTGCAACTAGCATTGCATTGAAACTTTGTCCCTCCCTAGGAGGTTTACAAATGGGCACAAGCATAAGTTGATGGAGTCAAAAATATAGAATTTGTGGGTAGAAAGAATTAATAAGATAAAATTCAAGCTTATATATCTATTTTATCTATTTAAAACATGAAACACAATTGATAAAATAGGAAGAGTGCAATATTTTGTTATGTATGCCTAACTAGTATGAAGGAATGACAAAATAGTCATAGTAGGTAAAACATGTGAGTACCTCAAACCACCACAAAAACTTTCTCTAGGGAAACTATGGCCTTTGAGTGGATTATGGTAATTGTTTGAAAGTTTTTTGAACCATGTATGAAACTTAGGGTTGTTGGTTGTGGAGCTTGATTATCTTCCCAATTTATATATCTTTTGTCTAGCTACATTTGTATCCCTATTCCTAACATTAGGGGGTGGGTGATTTGTGGGGCTTTCATTTATTTTTGTAGCTATGATTTGTCTTCATTATTAATATTCTAGCCCTTGATGTATTTATAATGATAAATATAAAGCATGTTTTTCATGCTATTCTCAAAATATAAATTTTAAGGTATGTTCTTCCTGTCCTTTCAAAAGAGAAAATTTACATTTTAATATTTGAAATTTTGGCTCCAAACATGATCTGAAATTAAAAATTTGAAGGTTTCTTGAAAAAGTTTGCAAACTAGTTTATGTCTTGTGGGAAATGGATCAAAATTGAAAAAGCACATAAAATTAGTAATTTTAGTTAAGATTTGCAGATTTAACCAGAGAAAAATAGACAACATAAAACATCACAAAACAAGAATTTGATGATGGAGTTCACCCCTCCTGGGCTACATCTTCGGGTCCAACTTCCAATGTTGCCCTTTATATTATATGCTCAAAATGTCATTTACATCAACATACACTTCTAAAATCATAAAAATAATGTTTCCATTATTTTGAGAACACCCAAAAATCCCTGTGTAGGCTCTTCTTGGGCTCAAAAGGCTGAGAAATAGCCAAGTTAGGCCTCCTTCTCCATTTCTCTGTTATACATCCTGCAAAATGACCAAACTGGAAAAATAGGCAATGAATATACTTTTTGCAGAACTGCCAAGGGAAAATTTTGCATGGGTTTGGTGACATTTCTCCCACAAATGGTCCAATTTGTCGAATCATTTATCACACCAGTAGGGTCACGCCTATTCCTCCACCCTCAGTTTTGGTCATATGGCATATAATGTGGCTAGAGGTGTGGGCCAAAGGCCACATGCCCTACGACTTTCGTGCCTCTGGCCATGTGTAGGTTCCAGGAACCACGGGATGGGTGTGAGCAGGGTGCCACGGGCTTGCTCTTATTTCCTGGTCTGTCGATGGTTACATTATATTTAATGGGATCAGGGCTAGGCTTACTCCCCTCCCCTCCCGTATTTGGACACAGACATATGTGTTACTATGTATCTCGGGTATAGGGCCACGTTCCTGCCTCACCGCATTCTGCTTCTTCCACAGTTATATCCACTATTATATGATATGCGGCCAGGGCCAGCCAGGAGAGACCGCTGGACTGGTCAGGAGAGCTTGCCAGTGCCCCCCCCCCCCCCAAACGCGCCAACCACTTGTAAATAAATATAAATGGCCCATATCATATAACAAGCAGCATGTCGTGGTATAATATTTTGGTGGTTAGTTGTAACTACGAGGTTGTGTGCTCAAACTCAATAGAGGCATGTCATCCCAATAACCAAAATTTGGCACAAACTCTGAGGGCCACATGGCACCTCCTAATTGGATGAACCAAAATTCACCAACCAATCAAAATCTCGCAACTTGACCTGTATGACTTGCCATGTGTCAACATGAGATTATCCAGTCTGACATAGGTACTACTGAGTCATCCTACTAATGTTAGTGCTATGTCACTGTACAACCTGCGTAATCAGCAACCAAGTCAACCCCGCAAGTTGACTTTTTAGTTGTTTTCAAAAAACTTTAGAACACAATAAATTTCACATACGATGTGAGATTGAGGTGATTCAAGAATTCTTAGAATCAAAACGATGAGATCTACAATTTGGTGATAGTTTTAGGCAATTTTGACCACTTTGATTTTTGAGCATATTTTTTATCCCCTAGATCATTCCTCCCCACTGAAAGCTTTTGGACCACCAAAAGTCTGTTTTTACTCAGCAATTAAGTGAGGGTACAACTCCCTAACTTTTCCGACCTCAATCCACATTTCTTTTCTTGGATTGGTACCTTTGAGCCCCACTCGAAGATACTCCACATTGCCTCTGTGCAAAGTCTTGATTCTCTTGTCAAGAATCGAGTCTTCTTGCAACTAATTTAAATATTAGAAGGGAAATTAGTTTATATATGGAATATGAAAATTCTCTTCAGATCATCAATTTTTGGAGGGTCATACAATTTTAAATTTTCCACATTCACAACAAAATAAATTTTCATGTAAGGCGGAAAATCTAATCGAGAATCATTGTTACCAATATTCTCCACAATTTTGAAAGGGCCATATTTGATTGGCTTGAGATTTTTACCTTTACCTTTAAGTCTTTCCTTGTTTATATACAGCCAAACTTGATCTCCCACTTGGAAATCATGATCAACTCGATGATTGTCATGCCTTGCTTTGTACTTTTCTTTGCATTTCTCAAGCTGCTCTTGTACTCTTTCATGCAATAGTTAATTTTTTTCAATTAAATGCTTGGTTTTGTCCACATCACTATCTACATATACTCCAATATATTTACCAAAGATAAAATCCAAAGGAGACTTGAGCAAATAACCCAAACAAGCTTCAAATGGAGATACTTGTGTGGATGAGTGCTTGTCATGATTCTTGATCTGGACATATGGAGGTACGCAATGCAATACAGAAATACACATAAACACAAAGATGTGGAAGAAATAAATATTCATTTCATTAATATTAAATAACTGAATTATTCTTATAGACGTAATGGAAATAAACTAGCAAGGGCACTAGTAGTTTATCTTGGAGAAGAGATGTTGCAGCAAGAGGCCTCTGAAATGTGTTAAAATGAGGTTCAATGTCCCTTTTATTATTGAAAAACATAGGAAAACCATAAAAAACAAAAAACCTAATCCCAGGAGATGAAACGACAAGAGTTTGTGGGCCCTGTTGGGGTTAGTTCGGCAGGCAACTTCCTAGGGTCGTAACTTGGTCATATTATCTCTGTTTGGTGCATACGATATATAGTAGAAAATATATCTTTGAGTAATACAGGTTTTTTCGTAGGCCCATGCCTATGGTTATGGGCCTATTGTAGACCTAAAAATAATTCCTTTTAGGGGGTCAAAATAGCTCTGGAAGTTCAGGACCTGAAAAACTGCTAAAAATAGTAAATGATGCTATAAAAAGGAAACTGATAAAACTGACTGGAGATCTAGGTTGAATAGGTGGGTGGACACCAATATCCACCTGGATCATTCCTTCCTCCTTAGGAATAAATGGTCCCCATTCTGTGCAGAACCTCCATGAGGTGAGGAAATTTTTGTTGAACCTAGTCCCACGTGAACCACTTGCCCTAGTGAAGGAGTTGACCTTCTTTGACAACATGATATAGCTAGATCCTTTGCTGGAGGGTGTTTCTGATATGTGTGTCCATGATATGATCAGTTGTGGCTTGTTCCATGCATTCTAGGTTTAACTCTGTTAGTGTGAGTTTTTCTACCATGATGTCAGATGTGTTCAGTAGAGGTGGAAAGTAGGGCCAAAGGTAATCCACATTGAACACTAGGTGCATACCAAGGAATGGTGGAATACTGAGCTCGATGGAATTTTCCCCTACAACCTTTGTGATGGTGTATGTCCCATATCAGAGCGGGAAAAGCTTGTAGTGGGGTCCAGCGAGGCGCTCCTTTTGCAAAGGTAGCCGCACTTTGTCACCCACCTGAAAGTTGTGTGGAACCCGATGCTGATCATGTCGTTTCTTGTACTTAGCATTAGCTATGTCCAATATTTCCTGAACCTATTGGTGGATGTTCTGAATGTGATCAATGAATTTTTTTGCCTTGTCAAATCCAGACTGTACATGAGCCGAATTTTCCTAAGTAGCCGCAAATGGCATGGCTACATCAATGGGACATTGTGGATGGAATCCCAAGCCCACCTGAAAGGGGATGTGGTCTTTTGAGATGTGGAGAGCCCGATTATAGCTGTGATGTACATAGGAGAGGTTCTCATCTCATGTGCATGGATGCGTTGATTTTTACATGTGCGGAATGTGTACGATGATCCTATTGACAACCTCTGTCTGGCCATCAGTTAGGGGATGGAAAATTATGGACTTATGAGCTTGGTGTCCAACATCAACTAGAGGCTAAACAAAAATGTACTGAGGAACCTATTATCTCGATTTGAGATGATAAACTGTGGGATCCGAAAGTGTACCCACACTCATTCAAAGAAGAGCTTAGTAGTGGCTTATGTTGTGATATTCTTCTTGTAGGGAGCCATAATGACCATCTTCAAGAATTTGTAGATGACCATGAAAAAAAAATTCATTTCCATGCTTAGTAAAAGGAAGGACTGACATGTAATCCATGGAGATGGATTACAAATGTCGACTAGGGGTAGGAAGCGGAGTATAGAGGCCTTAATTCTTGATGGTCGATTTGGAAATGGTGCAGGAAGTGCAGGATTTGATGTACTTCCAGACATTCTATCGAAGGTCTAGCCAACAGAAATACTTCTGCAGTACTACTGCTGTTTTCTCAACCCCAAAATTCCCAATGACTCAACTGTAGTACGATTCCTAAATCATCTTGCCACACTCGCTTGAAGGAACACAAAGGTGTCCCAGGTGACATAAAAGTACATCCTAGAGGTGAAAATCAGGAAATCACTTACCCTCCAAGAGTGTCTTGTTTGTGTGGCCTAATTCTAGATAGCTTTTGTAGAGAAGCGATGAATCATAAGTCTTATTCCCACAATAGTTGAGCATGGTGGTAAGTGCCATGGTTGGTGGTTGGTTGAGGTAGCCTGAAACATTAATGGTCTTTTCCTTCTTGTACTTGATGTTCAAATGAAATCGTTGCAGGTATGTGGACAAATTATTATGGTGATCGTTCTGCAACTTTCCCTATGTCATTATGAATTGTAGGGGTCGGTGGTTTGTGTGGATGATGGTTTCCTTCACCAAATGCTTACATTGTCAGAAAGCCTGTACAATTTTATACATCTATATTTCATAATCGAGATACTTTCAAACTATTTCGGAAAGTGTCTCACTATGATATGCCAAAGGATACACTTGTTGAGTAAGAACTGCCCCAATAACATAGTTAGAGGCATATGTCTCGATCTCAAATGGTTGTGGAAATTATGGTAATGTGAACACTGCAGCAGAGCAGAGGCGATGTTTCAACTCTACGAATGCCTTCTATTGAGATTCAAACCAAAATTATTTTTCTTTCGCTCCTCCCTTGGTGACTTGACTCATGGACTAAGTGATATGAGAGCATCTCAACGCAAACTCGCAGTAAAAATTGGCAAGACCCAAAAATTTTTGGACCTTTGTTAGAGTGGTTGGGGCTAGCCAATACTGAATGAATTGTATCTTGGCTAGATCCACATGCACCCCCCGCTCATCAATAATTTATACCAGATAATAAACCTGGTTCATGCCAAAAGTGCACTTCTCCAAATTGGCACACAACTTATTTTTTCGTAGTTTTTGGAGGACCTGTTGGATATGGTGGAGGTCCTCTTCCCAAGTCTTAATCAATATTAGGATGTAATCCAAGTACACCACTACAATTAAGTTGGTGAATGGATGCAATATGTCGTCCATCAACCTCATGACAGTTTCAAAAGTAGTCGTCAAACCAAAATTCATGACTAGTTATTTGAAAAGGCCCTTAGTTGGATTTGAAGGTAGTCTTACACACATCAGAGGGTTCAATTGGTACTTGGTGATATCCAGACTTCAATTTGATCTTGCTGAAATATTTTCCCCCCTTGAGTTGGTCTAGAAGGTCATCTATCCATGGGATCAAGTACCTATTTCAGACAATGATATTGTTGAGCATCTGATTATCAATACATAGTCTCCAAGTCCCATTCTTATTTTCCACCAACATGATCGGGATACCACAGGGCGTTGAACTCAATTGGATGTGACCTTTCTACAACATATCCTAAATCTGCCTCTTGATTTCATCATTTTACAGAATAGAGCATCGATATATTGGTCCATTAGGTAGCGATGCACCTAGGGTCATATCGATGGACTACTTGACCTGATAGTGAAGAGGCACCCTTGCGAGTGAGGTGAAGGTGTCCTTGTACTCCTCCATGACCTTGTCCATATATTGTTGTCGTGTGGAGGAACCCTGTCTAGAGGTTGTGGCCAAAGTATTCTTCTTGCCCTTAGGGCTGATCATCAGGAAGAAAAACTTTCCCGGCTTTGGAAATGAGCTTACTACATTATTTCATAGTAACCAAAGAGATGGTGGTATGCAGTGCTACCTACGATATCTTGTACACATTATTCCCCAAAGTAAAAATAACAACGCGAGGCCTGGAATAATAAACAACATGTTGCTTCCACAAGTATGTTTGGCCTAATAATACATCACAAACATCAAGAGGAGAAATGCCACATAATACCTCATCCGTGAAGGGATTGATGTTGTAGGGAAGGCAACACTATTGGCTGATGCGGAGATCCCATTCTTGGTGAAGCCACCCGATGGTGTACATTTGTGGATGTGCTATGGTTGACAAGCCCAACCGCTTCACAACCTCTACTAAAATGAGGTTCTTTTCACTCCCGATGCTGACAATAAACTGTAGTGGGGAACCCTTTACCCACATTTCGAAATGAAAGAGGCGCTCCCCCTCCTCTTGATCTTTCGGTTCCTCCTTCTGGATCTTCATGGTGGAAATAGTGGCATTAGGCTTCGCATCGATAATCTGCTTCCCTATTTCATTCCACTTGTTGGGTTATGATTTAGATTCGGAGCATGCATATGATTCAGAAGCCTTCAACTAAACCACTAGTGAATGCTTAGCCCAATACTCACTTGTGTTGTGAGTGGAGCTCTTATGAAAGTGACACCATTTTCCCATGTCCTTTGGCTTTGCAGTGTTGTTATTTTCTTGCAGTTTTGGTGGGTTTCCCTAGGCCGCTCATCCTTGGCTTTGTCCTTTTTTCTATGGATTGATCGTACCTTTCCATTGATTTTAATTTGCAGATCCAAAGCATCACTTCTTCTGTTTGAATTTCTGCTCAATCTTGGTAGAATACTGGTATGCTTCACCGAGCGAGGAGATGTAGTGAAACTCTGGTTTTTCCTGAATATATCTATGTAGAAAAATACAGTACCTCAACACCAAATTTTTCTCTGAATATTCGATACCCAAGTTTGTGTGTAGGGTATGGAAAAAATTCATCAACTCATGCACATCTTGATCCATTTGTTGTCGTAGCGTAGTCCATGGTATGTACTTGTCCTCATAGCTCCCATAGAAAATTTCCTTGATGGCGTCTAGGGAAGAATCCCAAGTGGGTGTGGCCGAGATCAAAGAGCCTCCCCTCTGGTCCTTTAGCTCACAGTAAGGTTCCCACCAGTCCTTGACATGGGGGGCGGCTTTGAGGAGTTCAAAAGTAATATTTTCTTGGTTGGAAAAGTCATGAACGGAGAAATATCCTTCTAATAGATTCAATCATCTATTTATAGCGTCTACATATATTTGGCCCTCAAATATGGGAATTCCAAAGTTTAATTTTACCTTAAAATGAGTGGCGCCTCCAGAGTGGCTGCTAGATGCAGATGTGTCACCGGTGGGAATCATTGGAAGTATTTGGGTAAATTTATCCATCATTGCATTGCTTTGTTTTTCAAGGGCCTCCTTGAGCAATATTTTGATAGGATCTCCTACTCCCTCATCTTTCTTTTCTTCCCCCATGGATGATCGTCCAGGTTTGCGAGGTTGATCTTGCCAAGGTTCAACCAGGTCTATCCCTAACTCCTTATACCCCAACCTCGTTAGGGACATGCAAATAAGGATCGAGAAAGAGTAGACCGCTTTGATACCATTGATATAGAATTATGAGGGAACATAATAAAATATAAAAATTCACATAAATGTAGAGATGCAGCATAAATAAAACTTCATTTCATTAATATCAAATAACTGAAATATGCTTACAGACATAATGGAAATAAAATAACTAAGTCACTGGTAGCTTATCTTTGAGAAGAGATGTGGCAGCTACAAGCCTCTGAATTGTGTTAGAATGAGACTCAAGTGAATTTTTATTATTGAAAAACATAGGAAAACCATAAACAAACAAAACCCTAAGTTGTTTAGATGAAACACCAAGAGTTTGTGGGCCCCTTTGGGGTTATTTGGGCAACCAAATTCCCGGGGTCGTAACTTGGTCATATTATCTCTGTTTGGCACGTCTGATATATCATCAGAAATATCTCTCTAAGTACTACAAGTGTTTTCGTAAGCCCTTGCGTATGGTCATAGGTTTGATACAGAGTACAAAAAAATGTTGTTTACGGGGTTAAAACTGATCTGGAAGTTTAGGAACCGAAAAACTGCTAAAAATAGTAAATGCCGCTGTAGAAAAAGGAAATTAATGTAACTAGCTGGAGGTCTAGGTGGAATACATGGGTGGCCACCAATATCCACCTGGATCAATTGTAGTCACGTTGGATGTAATTAAAATTCTCATCCAAAAGTTTAGGATGCTTATCACAATATCCACGAAGGAGATGCACTAGTGTTCTATTTCCCACTTTTGTCTGGCCTTCAGTCTATGGATGAAATGCGGTGCTCTTTTTCAACTTGGTGCTCATGAGTTCCCATAAACTTGACCAAAAATTCCTGGAAAATTGAGAACATCGATAAAAAATAATAAAATTGGGTAACCCATACAATTTGGAAGAACATATTTGTTGTTTTTTCAGATGTAACCTATTTCTTACATGGCATCAACACACACATTTTACTAAAAAGATCCAAAAAAACGTATAGATAATCATGACCTTTCTTATACATTGGTAGTACCCCTACAAAATCCATAGAAATAATTTCCCAAGGACGAGAAGGAATAGGAAGTGGAGTGTACAAACCCAATTTCCTAGTACTATTCTTGCCAGTAGCACACATGGAAAATCTCTTTACATATCTTGAAACAATTTGATTCATGCGAGGCCAATAACAATACCTCTGAAATTGTGCAACTCTTTTTCCTACACCAAAGTGACCAAGAATAATAAAAGTGTGGGCTTCCCTTATGATATTGAATATTTCACCCTTTGGAACACATAACTTGCCAATGTGATACAACAATTTGTTATAAACATGATAATCCAACACTTCAACATGATTTCATTGACTCAAAGTTGCATAAAAATCTTTAAAATTTTCATCTTTAGCATATTATTCAATATAAATTTCATGCAAAATTGAGTTATGATTAATAATGACAAATGCATTAACAATAGGCCTTGATAAAATATCGAAAAATTTGTTGTATG